>RJVU01047220.1:2700270-2717987 GCA_003731715.1 Anabarilius grahami | reverse complement strand
GCTATATGAGGATGTTTCTCACATAACATAACCCTCATATTCAGGAAAGAATAGTCAACAGATAAGCAATAAACATTTTACACATCACTTGTGACATATATTAGTGATAAGTGTTCAATTATTCATTCATTCAATAGGCGCGTTCGACTTGAACAGATGCTGCACAGACCGATCGGTGTATGGCATTAAAGTACTGCGAGAGCGAATAGATCAGTGATTAGGACTGTGCAGCAGCGCTTCAAGTCGAACACACCTAGGCTGCATCCAAAATCACATACTTCCCAACTATATAGTAGGCAAAAAACAGTATGTGACAAAAGAAGTATGTGAGAATTCACAGTACTCATAAACGAGTAGGCAAAAAGTACCCATACCCTGCGTTAAAGTCCAATTTTTTTGCCCTTCCCTCGCTAGCCTCCCTCCGTCTCATTCACTCCGATGTATTTCATTGCTTACATTGCACGAGTACTGGCAGAACCCTTGACGTGTTTAAATAGAAAACCTTTGAAAGCCCTTGATCTCTTTGAATCCGCAATTTAATTTGTTTTATGCACCATTCTACAGGCCTGTATGTTTGCTTGCACTCAAAAAATATAAATAAAAAAAATTATAATCTAAATTTGAGTTTTATGTAATTGAATTACATTCAAATTTTCCATCCATTTGGTTTACGTAGTAGTTTTTACATAAACTAATAAACTTAATGTGATTCATATGTGTCAGTCATACGTAAATGAAAAATGCCCAGTTTAAATTAACACTGCTTAGTGCTCGTGTGTGTGCACTACCGAGTTAAAGTACCAATGAAGCAGTGTTGGAGTTCATAAGATGATTTAGTGATGATTGAACATGAATGATGAACACCTGCTGTTAACAAGCAGAATCACTGAAGGAAAGAGAAACACAACAACTACAACTGACTTCAGTCACAGCCTTCGATGAAATCAACTGAAGATAAGGCCACATCCACACGAAGTCAGAGCTTTCCCTATACAATCTTTTTTTTTTTTTCCTCGTCTCAAGAAATATGTGTATATACGAAACCACTGCCTTATCACAAAATGCTGTTTTATAATAAAAGTCACGGACAATTGCGTGACAGGTATGATTCAGTTTACGGCACTTCTCATTCATTTATATGGTAAGAACAGTGATTGATTGTCGCACAACTCATTTCAGCGGTGTCAAGGTTGTAATGTGATTGGTTATCAAGGCACGTGTGATCCAAGTTAGCCGTTACGCTTTTTCCAATTTTAAAGCCACAGACCCTCGTATCTCCCAATAATAAGACCATCTCTGCTTTCGAATTGCTCTTGCAATACTTTGATGTCAAACACCAATCGGTCTGCGCAGTGCCACTTCAAGTCGAACACACCTAGGCTGCATCCAAAATCACATACTTCCCTACTATAAAGTAGATAAAAAACAGTATGTGACAAAAGAAGTATGTCCGAATTCACAGTACTCATTAAAGAGTAGGCAAAAGTACCCGTACCCGGGCTGTGTTAAAGTCATTTTTTTCCCCTTTCCCAAGTTAACTTCCCTCCATCTCATTCAGTTGGATGTATGTCATTGCTTACGTTACACGAGTGAGTATTCAAAATAAGTACCTACTCAAGAGAGTATGTGATTTCGGACGGAGCCCTATTTCATTAACTCATTAATTCATTAATTTCAGATTTTCAGTTGTTGTTGTTTTTCCAGTAGATTCTTGTTTGATCCCTTTAGGATTTTTTTTAGGATTTAATCCATAATATGTTATAAAATGTATTACTATACAGTTACTATACTGTACATTCCTTTAACATTTTTATGTTAATGTTTATTTCAGACAGGACCACTTTGGCAAGTTACTTGAGTTTATTGAACACAATTATCTTTGGCGGTATGGTTTCTTAAGGGGGTTCTTGCTTCAAAATTAATTGAACATACAAGAGCTTAACATTACCCCCCGGAACCATCAGCTTGGAAATACATAGACAATTAAGACACTTAGTAATGTTTTTAAAGCGAATCATGGTAATCGTGTAGATATGGCAGTGGATATCTATACTGTAGCTTGGTTATGAGGATACCAGCCGGGACTTGAAAGCCTTAGCGATCTGAAACAATAGAAAGCGACAACCAGAAGGTGCACACAGTAATCTGCTCATGCTTATAATGAGGAGGGAGGGAGGGTTGCGAGCAGTTTGAGCATACTTACCGAGCAGTAATGCCACATATATATGTCCCGTGTCTAATAGGAGAATGGTAGTGATTGGAGCGATTTGACATCTGACAGCGTCAGCTGGTCGCAGCACTATACCTACCTACGTGGCCTTCCTGAACTAACGCTGCGCTCGATTTTTACAATTTCTTTCTGAAGACAATAAAATAACGGGGTAGATATTTTTATGTTGCTGTGTGACAAAAGCACAATCTGTTTTGTTCATTGTTTAGACATTTTTGAATTTGAAATATGTTCATTCACTTTACTAATTAATATGCATAATTAGCCAAATTAATCATGTAGTAATTATTTTTGTGTGTTTCAAACTTTGTATTGGATTAATGCACTTTTTGTGTGATTGTGTTGACATTTTTGAATTACAGTTCTATTCCCTGTCATTCCAATTCAACATCCTATGGGTCATGGCGTGTGAATTAATTCAAATTCACAATCATGAATTTAATGAAAACCAATTCCTTGCCCAGCTCTTTACAACACAGACGCTGATGTTGCAATGTATAGGGCACAGCATTCAATACAGATAACGTATAAATCTCTCTCCCAGTGCTCTGCTGTGTGCCATATCTTAATTATTAAACTAAGGCCACATGCAAATCCTTTAATATAGACTTTTTGGCATTTTCAATTTCCCTCAAATCTTATTCTGACATTTTATTTAATTTTTTTACCTTGACCTCCCTATGTTTTCAGCCATTTTCAAATGCCCCAGGCCATCACATACACCAAAAAATAAATAAAACAAAACAAAAAAAATAGCAGGAGTAGAGGGAAAAAAAGGAAAGGAGATTGGACACCTGTGCATGACCCGGGTTGAACTCCACTAAGTCGTGAGGGAGAGAAGGAGAAAAGAGGGAGATTGAGAGTAGAGGAGTAATATCATCATTATGGAGAGTCAGTTCCCTCTTGAGATCGCCACAGGGGCTGGTCTGAGAGAGCAGCACAATTAGAGCTTCAGGCCCGGTCACGTTACGCTAGCAGCACCACCATTTAATATAACACTGGGTGTGTATTACAATCACCTTTTCACATTTTTACATCTTAAATACTCTCAGAGGCAAACAAAGACCCAAGTGTGCATTTAGACATGCAGAGAAGGTGCATCTCTTGAACACTGTTGAGAATAATCAGCAAATCCTAGTGAGATTCCTACCTAGACAGCATTGTAGGGCATTACTCCCAGTGTGAGGACTTTTCAAAAATGTAGGCAGTAATGGCATTATTCTGAGACAGGATTTCCCAAACTGTGGTTTGCGATCCACTGGGGGTTCATTAGGGAAGAGCAGGGAGTTTCTTGAGATTCTAAAACTTATATAACTTTTGCCATTAATAAAGATTACTGTTTTGATCATGATTTAAATTAGCCAAATTAGTCCAAAAACGCATGCATAAAGGTACACGAGCTAGTTTATTGCTGCATCATCAAATCATCTTCACTGAACATGGATTGGATGCATTTAACATTCAACAGGCATAAATAAGTCATAAATACAACAGAACAAGGATAAAAAGTGCTTTTCAAGTAGGTCTAAAAGAGGTTTTCAGGTACAGACATCAATCAAATGAAATCAGAAGTAATCAAAATTATCATTACTCTGCTGTATAAATTAAATATATATATATCCTTATTAAAGTTACAAAAGTTATTTAATCAAGAGCAGTGTTTTGATTAACACTAAAACAGACAGCAGCAGCAGGAATATTAGGCTGCTGTCACTTTAAGAGCTGGGGAGCTTCTACTGCTGGACTCTGTTTATACTGTAGGATACTCACCAAGATGGCCATTTTGATATCATTTTGTGTGAGTTTGCCCATTCAAGCGCAAGTATTCAGTATTTGTGCTGTCTGAGATGCAGCTTTCTGTGCGCGTGATTTGGATGTGTGTGCACAAAACTTCTCACACAGCAAGTGCCAAATTGAGTTTTCTTTTACATCTTGTGCTTGTCCCATCTGTTGTCCCGAGCATTGTTCATGCTGCCACTGGGCAGTCCGTCAAGCCCTGCAATATTTTGAACAGGTTTCATTTTGTGCTGGCAAGAATTTAATTATTTTACCCAGAGAAAAATGTTGGATTATGCAACAGACATTATACAACACAGTGCCTTCAGCAGTTAATAAATCAAAACAATTGGTATTGGCCTTAATGCTATAGCCGATATGCCGATGGTTTTAAATTGATCAAAAATCGGCCGATACATTGGTGCATCTCTTCTAATAATTGAATCATAAAAATGTAAGATTAAAATAAATAATTTCAAACAAATCAAAATAAGAAACATAAAAACAATTATATGTTTTATTCGTTTATCTGCACATTGTGACAGAGAACCTTGAATATGCAAATGTGTTGTTAAATGGTTCAAATAGGCCTATTAACTTTAAATCTCAAGGGGTATGTAAATGGGTTATGTCAAATGGGTTCAGATGACAAAATAAATTGGGAATTCCTGTTATAAGATACCTAATTTTAGCCAAGCATGCACTGCGACATGTTTAGTTCTTCAATCTAATTAAAATTGACTATTTTACCCAATATTCATGTGCTATGTATTTTATTTTATTAGAGTATTGTGTCATTAGATTAGCACGCCAAACAATCTTGTTGTTAGTGAAATGCGGAATGCTGTTCTGGTGCCACATAGAGTTGCTGTCTTTACTGTATGTGCCCAAACTTTTTACTATGAAGGGTCTAGAATCAAAATTAATTAGTGGCCATGGGCGGAAAGTAAATTTTGCATTATACAACATTGGCTGCATCCCAAAGCTCAGGCAGCTGACTTGTTGCCTCGCTGCCTTATCAAGCAATGACTTTGCAGGAAGCGTTTGCACATGAAGGTACCTCACGAAACTGATTTCAGATAGAATTCTGAGGCTGCGTAATGGTTTAATGATCAGAGAGAGCTTTGGTAATAACTAAGTAAATATTTATTGACTACAATAGCAATTTCTCGCTAGACATTATATCAAGTGGAAAAAGTTGGTCAAAAATGTACACACAATCTGACCACCAGCCGGACCTTTCAGACATCATATTTATTTTTTAGTTCAGCTGTCACAGAATGGAATGCACAGGATTGTGGAATATCACAGGCAGTGAAGGATACAGTTAGGGTGCTTCTCAAGCGGGCTGATATCTCGGCTGCCAGGTCATCAAGTGTTGCTGAAGGCCATCTCAATTTGAAGGATCCTTGGAAGGCTGCCTTCATTTCGTGTCCTTCATTCAGCTCATTTTGAAGAATGCATCAAGTGTATCCTTTGTGTGCTTAAATCACCCACAATCCTTTGCATACATTCCAATTCAACAGCATATTTGCAATTCCAAAAAAAGAAAACTGATGGAATAATGAGTCGGCACTGAGTTCTTTTGAAATGTAAGTCACAAATAATGTTTTCAGAGATGAAAGCATACTAACCCGATCTTTGTACGAATTCGTATGGCCTCACTCATACAAATTCCTACATTTTTTGCTAAATTGTACCTATTTTACGAGTTGCCAAATTCATATGAATTCGTACGAATGACCTACCCCTAAACCTACCCGTCATGGGGTTTAGACAAATCGTATGAGTGAGGTCGTACGAATCTGTACGAATTAGCCACCTCGTAAAATACGTACAAATTAGTCGTGAGATAGCGTTGGGCATACATGTTTTCTTTTGTTTTGGTGTAAATTAATCATTTAACACTAAACTGCCAATAATGTAAGACACTAGGAGACTACAGACAGTTGTCATTCTGTATTGTATTAATAGAAAGCCATTTAATATAAAGATTTTTAATACAAAGTATTTTTCCAAAATCTAATTTTAATAGTATTTTCGTGTGGTGACCAAACAGTCTTCCGTTTGAGAAGCACCCCAATGCTGCCTTCAAAAATCAGATGATGGTACCTCAGTAGCTCAGGACATGATCATTGGATTTGGATGTTCCTGGTTGCCTCCCTATACTTCCGTTAAAACATGTTAAAACAAAAAGAAATAATATATTAGAAATAAATATATGCTTTAATAGCATGATTTTTTTTCTCCCATGTTTTTTGCATTCTATAGACATTGGAAGAGAGCAGGTTCACTCCCACTAATGCTGTCCTACAGCTCACCTTAATGTTGTTGGCTGATTGTTGTCTTACGGTGCTTGCAAGAGCAAAAAGCTTAAGTGAAGCCATTGTTCTTCACCTTTCACCTAGTCCATCTGTAGTAATGGAGTTTTGAATGACCCTCTGGGCTCCACTTCGCTTTTGACAGCTCTCAAATAGAAAGCTCAGTACGGACAGATAAAGAGATCAGTTCTGCACTACTGTACAAATATAACCTGTCACAAATAAGCAGACCTTTATGGAGCTGTTAGATGGAAAACCTTAGATGTTCACATTCTCTTCACTGGAATCTCGTGTAATCCAAACATAATCCATGACAAATCTCTTTCTAGGGACATAAAGCTCTTTGTATAGAAATAATATAAGCTGGTTTATCTGGCCATTCCTTCATCTGAGGTCAGCCGCTAAACAATGCAGCCTGTTAGAAGATTGATGTCATGATGAGCAGAAACAATGGAGCAGTGATATACTTACTGTTTTATGTAGCAGTCTGTATCATCTAACCTCCTTGACTTCCACCTACTCAGCTAGATGCAAAAGTTGGCCCTCGTTCATTGTAGTGACCCCATTGCATCAGTGCCGACCCACATTCACATGATCAATATAGTCCAGCATCACACTTGCTCCACCTCTTGAATTATGAGGCATAAGGTTCATATAGTTCTCCCCACTACGAACATGCTAAAGGTGAAATATACAGTATATAGAGTAGAAGAACCTCCACCCTTATTAGAAGCTGATACTGAATGTGCTGTGTGAGTAGATACTAGAAGATGAGTTAGTGTGGCCTCCTAGAGAGGATACTGAAATCTGGGCCAGTGTAGGATACATTGCTGTAGATCCAGAGATGGTCTCATCCATATTTACCTCAACTTTATATGCACTCATACAGACTCTAGCACAGAAACTGGGACCTTTTTGACATTAAATAACTTTTTTTTTTCTCTTTTTGATGGACTCATGAACAAATCATACAAATTTCTACATGTTTAAATGTTTGTTTTACTACATGTTTAGTTTTTGTTGTTACCTCTGACATATGTTAAATTAAAGAGAGCATCTCTTCCTTTTATTATGTGAATTTGAGTGTCACCATTATTGCCAAGCTAAATAGCCTGGATCATTATTTTATTTTATTTTTTTAATTTGCTGTTAGCACAAACCTTCAACTTTAATGGCATGTGTCTAATCTTGTCAACCCTGCTCTAGAATGATATGTGAAAGAAATTACCACTGAAATGTCAAGGAACGATTCTTCCTGACCCATGAGGCCTGTATCAAAGAAAATGTGTTTTATTCATGTCTTCTGTTCATTTTCATATCAGAACACTGATGCAAACTGAGTTTTATTCATGAGGTAAAGCTAAACCATGAAATGTAGATTTGAGCAGATTACGGCAGTTCCTTAACAAGGCTCCTTGCCAATAAGGCTACACCGCCCCATCCCCCCGCCCCCTCTTCATTCCTGTACTCTACAACAGGGGTTTTTAATCTTTAATGTCACAGACCCCCAAATATGATCATCCTTGTGCGAGGAACCCCATCCTAAAATTTAAAAGACAGCTATATATTTTTACATATAAAGACAGAATTTATACTGTGAAAAAAATACTATGTGTATTACCAGTGTTATTTTAGTATCAGTGAGATAATATTATAGGCTAGTTGAAAAAAGGAGAAAATAAATAACTGAATAACCTAAAACACTCCCAAAAGGATGTAATTTTGTCTGTATGTTTTATATAGTCCTTGTAAGTATATCACCTGTTCTTGCTAATATTTTTTTTAAATATTATGAATTGGTTTTTATTTTTGTACTTTCCATTTTCATTTTAATATTAGTTGAAGTTTTAGTAATTTTGTTGTGTGTTTTTGTAATTTTATTATTATTATTTGTCCGGTTTATGTTCTGTTATGTGGACTCTTATTTTGACATTCCGTTTCCTTTAGTTCTTATTTCCCGCTTTGTTCAGTTTCGTTTTCCTAGGTTACTGATTATGTCCTCGTTTATTTTTATAGATATGTATTAGGGTGCGTTTACACGACAAAGATCGAAGTCCCTTTAAGACATGTCATTTCCCTCGGCGGCCATCTTTGAAATGCTTTCGGGCAGCTGTTTCATCTCCTTTAATGGGGAAACATCAAATTCTCCAAAACTGTTCACCCAGCTTACAATTAAATTTTAGATTTGAAATCACCAATGAAATCTGACAACAACTGTCTCATAGTAACATGAGTGCATTCTAAAGTCTTTGAAATGATATACTAAAAACAGAAAAGTATTTTTGCGTACAAACGACAACGTTGTCAAACCGATCCCCATTCCCATAGATCCATGAAAACAATTAAAAACGCTGTATTATTCATGCCAGTCCAGTAGTTGGCTATGTCACTTTGTAAAGAACTGAACTTATACGGATACGGATGCGCATGATGAAACCATTTTCACAAATTCGTGTTTTTGTAGTTTGCATAGAAACAATAATGGTAACGTTTTCAAAAGCTTGCATTTTGAGGCCCCCAAAACGCCGTTTTCATGTAAATGAACGGCCAAAAACGCATAAAAACATTTATATTTTTAGTTGAAAAAGGTGTTGTGTAAACGGCCCCTTAGTTTCCCTTGTGTCTAGTCTAGTTCTCATTTGTACTTTATGTGGTTAGCCATTTCTACTTGTTATCTCCAGTGGTCTCCTGTATTTTGAGTTTATTTAAATAAAGACACTTTATTGACTACTCCATCATCTCTTCGTGTACTGTTATGCCGCTTTTCCATTGTGTGGTGCGACTCGGCTGGGTATGGCACGGCTTGGCTTGCTTTACTTTCGACCTGCTTTTCCATTGCAGTTAGTAGCGCTTCAAAGTGGGTGGGATTATAGACTGATCGTTATAGTTGAGCCACTTTTACTGCCGTGGATCCACTCCTCAGCTACCAACGAGTCTGCACCACGTCTACTGAACATGATACAGCCATTTCTTTTTTCATGTTGCATGCAATGGTCATTTAAAGTAAGTTGTTTAAAAAAAAGTCGCGCGAACAAACAATACTGCGGTGGCAGTTACCGTGTTTTAAATCCAATGACGCTGGTAGTGACAATTCTCTCTGACCAATCAGTGATCTGCAGTGTTTACACGTCACATTTAGTATCGGTACGGCTCACTTGGAACCTCCACCGAGGTGGTACTATTTAAGCGAGCCGTACCGAGCTGTACCACACAGTGGAAAAGCGGCAAAAAGTGAGCCGTACCAAACCGTACCATGCAGTGGAATAGTGATGTATTATTAGATGTATTATTTATTTACTAAAATCTAATTTATTTAGTTAGTTTAATTTTCTTTAATTATTATTATTATTACATTTTTTACACCCTTTTCTCTCAACTTTTTTCACTTCCTTGAGGCTCCTGATGCAGCACCTCTGATGCCAGTTTGAAGACCTCTGCTCGTCAATATTGCAACTGTATCCTGTTGTCATTGTTTTCATTTAGACTCCTATAGACTATATTAGACAACATATGGGCAAACCACAATCCAGATTAACCAAGAAATAAATATGCTGAAATAGTGCTGCACTGTGAGTAAGCCAGTGGAAAACCAGAAAATGCAAACAGAGTTTCAACAATCAGAACCGGCCTACAAGATGGTGAATTGCACCATGCAAATTGCGTTCCACACAAAATGCTTGTTTTGGCCGTGTTAGTGCAATTGCATTATTTACATAATTCCTTTCATAAATGAGGTGCTAAAATAACACAGACAAGACGTGCAAATAAATCATGTTATATTAGCAGCTGCAATTCATTCTTGTAGCAAATCTTTCCTTGAGGGTGTATTGGCACATATTTTCAGTATCAGATCTGCGTCTATCATAAGAATTTTGTGTGTCAGACTGTATATGACGGGAAGGTGCCAGAGCTCCATATTCATGGCCTCTGCAAAATCCCCTTTTGTCATTTTTCATAATTATGCATTGTCTTTGGTCATGTGACTCTCACTTTAATGCTTTTGATGTATAGATTTCATTGCCATGAAGACCTCAGGGGAAATTGAAGATAATTGCAAGGAGAGGACAAAGGAAGAATAATAGTGAACAGTGTTTGTTTAACCTCATATGCCATTCTATCACTTCACAGAAATTACCACCAGGCCACCAAATTAATATTCGATACATGCTTGTTTATTGATGAAAAAGTCTTTTGAAGCACTTTGGACTTCATCATCGTGGGCGATGCATATTATTCAGATGTTATATTTCATATTAATTCATCTCGCAAAATGGTGTCAACAACCTGATCGCCAGCTGGCTGATTAAACAACTTCCGGCCCTTCCACGTTTCCTTCCTTTCCGACCATCTCTTTTTCATCCTTTCCTTCCTGTCTCTGTAAGACATACATTTCACGCACATCCTCCCACTCATGCAAACAGTCCCAAAACAGCATGTGTATCTGTGCTGCGCTGAGATTAAGTCTGACTATTGAAATCAATGATCTCTTCTTTACTCCAGCTCTCGCTGCTTTCTCTGGCTGACTGAATGATTCATCCTCTTGTCATCCCTGGACTGAGTGGGAAGCAGAGGCGGAATTATGTGGGACTGTGTGGAGGAGAGAGGCAGGTGCACAGATCCACCCCCACAAACAAGGAAGCAAGTTGAGACGGAATCAGAGTTCAATCCCCTTCACCACTGACATAAAAGAGGATGGGACTGCACTGGGACTGAGAATTTAAAACTGTGGAGCACTTTATCTTCTTGAAATTCCAACTTTTACTACTAAACTTTTGCTTTAACAAAAACGTTACATAAAAAAAATAAATGTGAGAAATGGCTGAGCATCATATTTTATCGCCCTCTGTGTAACACTGTTCTGCTATTTTCTGAAGGAGAGTCAGACGCTAGTGGGTGAAGCAACATGATACATGAAACATAATAGGATGGTCTAAATTAATTTATGAATGAATATGTTAAAGCTTCAATAATATCTTGAAAATTTTGATGTAGTTATTTGCAGTTATGAATAAATGAATGAATGGATGAACCAACCAATCAATCAATACTCTCAGAACAAGATTTAAATTCAAGTTAAAGACATAAGAACAAAATTATTTTAGCACATTAAGCAGCAATATCGAAGGAGCTTCTAAAGGGACATGAAGGGAAAAAATATGGGATGGGAGGAAAAATTATATGTCAATGCTTTTGCATTATCTCGCAAATGCTCTGCATTCCCCCAAGAATCTTTGTGTTTGCTCGCAAAGAACACAACATTTTTTGAGCGAACGCAAAACTTTTGCAAGGAGAACGGAAAAGCATTGAAATTTTTTTTTTTCCTCCAATTTTTTTTTTTTTTTTTTTCATCACCATGTCCCTTTAGGGGCTCCATAAACACCAAATGTCAAAATCAAGCTTTAAACTGAAAGCTGTTATTCTGTTATTTTGTCTATTCGGTCTTTCTGTATCCCCCCTACCCCCAAACAATACAAATGACCTCTAACAGAATTCATCATGGACTCAACAGTTATTAAACCTATACATCTCTAGAATTGCATATCTCCATAATAAGGCATGAATATTGATGCCACTGGGAGAATGTCTGATGAGATAGGACAGATACTGAATGCTTTAACATCTGTGTAATTGAATCAAATTCATATTACATGATCATGAATTGAGCTCTTTGTTGTTTTCTCCATAATGCATAGCAGGATATGACCTGATGACAAGAAAAAAAATGTTGCAAAACAAGAAACCAAGTCATTAAAAAACAAGGTCACGGGTTTGATTCCCAGAGAATGCAAAAACAAATATATATATATATATATACATGTGTGTGTGTGTGTGTGTGTGTTTGTGTGTCTATATATATATATATATATCTTGAATGCAATTTGCTTTGGGAAAAAAAGGGTCTGCTAAATGTAAATGTCACGATACAAGAGGTAAAGGGTGTGAGGGGGAGGTGAAACTCTGTCAGATGGTTGTAACCTTATTCTTCTCTTTTTTTATAAGACTGTACAACCCATTAGGACTGCAGTACAATAATCAAAGAAAATCTAAATCGTAATGAATTATTAATTAGCTGAATGCAAGGTCTTGTACAATAGTCAAATCATGGACAGGCTCAGTACAAGAGCTATGTCTTGATGTGGGACAATCCAACAGCAATTCATCAAAAAGATGAATCTATTCAGGGTTGTCTTTTATCAATATCTGTAGTCTTTGGTTAGGGAAGATCTTCTGAATGAACACTGCTATGTGAGCTGTTATGAGATTTCATTGTTTGACTGATTGTTTACAGTGTAGATTAATAAATGGAGAAAAAGTGTAATGCTTAAACTGTCTAAAACCTAATAACAGTGTGGGAAACCTTTTGTTACTCAGATATTGTATCAGGATCTGTGATTTTCGAATCCAATTTATAGGGATAACACTGTATATTCCCCACAAAGACAAGGATTTTGGATATCACCACCCTGGTAAATGTATTTACCAGGACCACACACACAAAGGTTTGCTATCTTAATGAGGATATTCCATAGGGGTAATGTTTTTATACTGTACAAACTGTGCAATATATCCCCCTACACTATCCCTACTCCTAAACCTACCCATCACAGATTATGCATTTTTACCTTTTTAATAAAACGTTGTTAAGTGTGTTTTTAAAGCTATTTTAAATATGAGGACTCATGAAATGTCCTCATATTTCATGTTTATGTTGTAATACCATTGTAATACCCATGTCGTTATACAAATGTGTGTCCTCATAAATCACAAAAATGCACACACNCACACACACACACACACACACACAGTCAGTCAGTCAGACAGAGAGGGAAAGTGCATGGCAAAATGATTACAATGATACATCAACATCACTATAAAAAGTGCATCCTGTAGAATTATGGAAATACCAATTTTGCTGTTCTGTCTGACTGCTTGAGCTCCAATTCAGAAAATATATGCTTGCGTTCCCAGAACTCAACAGTGTCACAGATATTTTTCACTTACATTTTTAGTGTCTCTGTTATGTTACACCTGTAGTTTAACTGTAAATAGTAAAGAGAGTCTCATGGCAGCAGTCCAGAATGATCAACTTTACACCCTCGTAAATAAGAGTTTGATGGGCGTTTAATTCACTAGTAAATTAATGGATCACTGTGTGTAAAAGCTGATACATATGCATGCTTTAATAAAGAACCTGCAAGGACCAGTAAGAGCAGATGGACCTGAGATGGGCCTTATGTTGAATGTGTGTGTGTGTGCACGCGTTTTTTGTGATTTATGAGGACACACATTTTTATAATGCATTACACTGTTATTACGACGTAAACATGAAATATGAGGACATTTCATGAGTCCTCATATTTAAAATAGCTTTAAAACCATTACGCCTATGGAATGTCCTCACTAAGATAGCAAACCAAACCAGTGTGTGTGTGTGTGTGTGTGTGTGTGTGTCCGTGTGCGTGTGCGTGTTTGCACGTGCGTCTGTATGTTTATGTGTGCAACCCCTGCTTTGCATCTTTGTGAACATGCATAATGCAAAAGAATCATGCACCTTATTGCAATTTTATGAAGCCCTGATTTGCATTTTAAATCTTTGTGGATAAACACACACATAAAACACAAATGCATAGTTTCTCTCATCTTCTCACACAAACAGACAGGACTGGAGTGAGGGAGGGAAAGCAATATGTGTAGTCTGCCACAGGTCACTATGCTGCTCATGGCATTGTCAGGAGAAGTGTTTATGCTCCATACTTCTCTCTACATGTTGTCATTTACAAACAACCAGTTTGAATGTTTCCCCTTTTTACTTCTACATTTGTCCAATGTCTTGTTACTGCAGAACAGCGTGGGCACGTATCCCACTTAACAACAAATGAGAGACAAATGAATGTGACAAGTGCCGCTATTGTTCACAATGGCTAGTCTGCCAAGTTAGGCTTCACATTTTTCAACACTGAGCCCATCAGGGGGTCCTGAATAAGGAACATTGGACCTTAGAAACTGAAAAACAGACATTTTTATTTATCAAAAGAGAAAAAATTACAATAGAGCTGTTTGGGCTAGACTTTCACTAATTTACCAGTCTAATCCTTTGATCCCCATTCTGAAAAAGAAGCACACTTTCGCATTCTTTTAAAAAGAGTACAAAAATAGTATACTTTAAAAGAATACTTAAGTGTGCATGATGTTTTCAGACACTTAATTGTATGTTATTTAAAATTAAAAGGTATTACATGGTTTAAAGGCACAATATGTAATATTTTTGGATTAAAATATCCAAAAAACACTAGAACAATGTTATATATTCTGTTGATTTGTGTACTTACATTATCCAAAATGTTTCCAAGAATGTTTGAAGGATTAATTCACTTTCAAATGAAAATTACCCCAAACTTTACTCACCCTCAAACCATCCTAGGTGTATATGACTTTCTTCTTTCTGATCAACACAATCTGAGAAATATTAATAAATATCCTGACGCATCCGAGCTTAATAATGGCAGTGAGCGGGATCAATGAGTATCATAAACGTACTCCACACGGCTCTGGGGGGTTAATAAAGGCCCTCTTGAAGCGATGCGTTTGTGTAAAAAAAAATATCCATATTTAAGTTATTGTTATTTAAGTTATGAAGTACGAAGTAAAGTAAAATATCTAGCTTCCGCTAGACCAAATTACGAAGAAAGTGTAAAACTCTAGCAGTTCAAAAAGATTACGCTACGTCCTACGCCTTCCATATTCAATTTATGGAAAAACTTAACTGATGTGACGGCAGATTACACTTTCTTCGTAACATGAATATGGAAGGTGGTCTGGCGGAAGCTAGATATTTTACTTCATAACTGTATATATGGATATTTTTCTTACACAAACGCATCGCTTCGCTTCAGAAGGCCTTTATCAACCCCCCGGAGCCGTGTGGAGTACACATTTATGATGGATGGATGTGGATGGAAGCACTTTCTTCAGCTCATACTGCCATTATAAAGCTCAGATGCGTCAGGATATTTATTAATATTTCTCCGATTGTGTTCATCAGAAAGAAGAAAATCACCTAGGATGGCTTGAGGGTGAGTAAATCTGAAATTTTCATTTGAAAGTGAGCTAATCCTTTAAATCGAGAGAAATAGGCAATTTTAATCAGGACACAGACTGTGTCCGTGCATCACCTATCAATGACATCGGCAACGACACTCGATTTCCGGTTTTATTTTGTAGAAACCATGGAAACACCAAAGACGCTTTAATATATTATGTGTTATATTAGACAAGTGAGCTATTGTTTGAAAACATTTATTTACAGAAAACTAATCATGTTATATAGCTCAACACAGAAAGTCTTATTGTTTAAATCTCGTTTTCTTGATTTACAGCAAGTACCAAGTTTTACCATGCCTCGATCTATCTTACATTAGTGTGCAACAAGTGTCTCAAAGTAGCCACCAAGCGAACACACAGAGTAGCATTATAACAACTTTCAACACACAAATGTATCTAATATGATAAACAGCACTGTGTTACCTCATACTTTTGACTGGAAGAAGCGGAAGCGGCGACTGCGGCATAAAAAAAACGGCTCCGGTGCTCTCGAGCCGTGTGTCACGCTCGTCTCTCATCAGCAATCGCTCCAGCTGCCTCGTTCAGCTCCCACATCACTCGGCCCTGCTCTGCTTTATACTACTGTAACGTTAATAATCTCATCCATGAACATGATTTCTGCCCGAGCCCTGTCGGATTCTTTTTCACCGGTTGTAGACCCATGTAGACCCATGATTCCACGAAATCAAGGCATCATCAAGCTACGCCTTTGTTTTGAATAAGTGACCTCTAGCGCAGTCAAGTGCAGTCCGTAATTTTGCCTCTTTGTCGAAAACGTGTGCTACTGTTACCTTATTACCCAATGAATGAACAATTGAAATGTCTTACATGTCCAGCAGAAAAATAGCCATCTCTATGTCCATTTTTAGGTCACTCCACCTTTCAAAATATCCAGATTTGGGATATTTTTTAACCAAAAAAATTTACGGGCAGCAGTTTTAAATTTGAACAAAAGTACTATTTTGACCTTAAGTATGACTTAAATACATCTTTATATGAAACTGTCTTTTAGTACATTTAAAGCATATTAACTTGAAATGTAATATCATATAACACACTACAGTTAAAATCATAATCAAATGCATGTGCTTTAGTATGTTAGTCAACACATCAACATATGTGTTCTTCTTTAAAGCATAACAAAATTAAAACACAATGATTAAAAATGTGCTTCAAAGTAAAACTTTTAATGTGACATTATTACAAAGAGTATGTTTAAAGGTGTACTTTAAGTGTGTTAGAAAACAGTCATGAAAGTGTACCTTTTTATTTTTTTAATATTTTATAATCTGCAACTATATATTTTTTTTTAATATATACTTTTACACTACAACTGCACATTCAATACAATTAATCACACTTCCTTTTCACAATTGAGTTGTGTCTGTTTGTATTTTGACACAAATACACTATGACAAAAACCTTTGGTTCACATGACTGGAGATGGATTCAACCCTTAATTTGACTGTATTGAGCAGCTGGTAGCTTTGCTTATCTACAGTCTATATGAACACAGCAGCATGCATTGCACAAATGGGGGGTGGGGTTTATAATTGTAAGTGTATACTCAGTTAATTCCAGCAGTTCTCATTTGACATGCATACCTGCTTCACTCAAGCTTATCATTTGCTTATTATTTAGGGTGACAGTGTGAAAGTCAGTGACATTACAAGTTAGTTTGGGCCAGTAATTCTCAGCCAATTACTGAGCTGTTGAATTGAGTTATTGATAGGCAGAGTACAGAAACGGTCAAAAGTAAGGTATTTTGATTTCATTTCCAGTCATTCCGGTAAAATCAGTGAATTGTTGCCACGATTGATCCATTCACAGCTCTGTATAATTGACCTTGCCACTAAATAAGGAGGCGATAAAGAGCTGAGACAGCAAAAACTGTTTTCTCTGAACTTGTGAGGAAGGAAAGGTCTTCAATCCCTGTGGGACTTTTTCAAGGCCATGCACATGAGACCATTTATAAGATGACAACTGTGGGTTAAATTAGACGACACAAACACACTGTGCAAAAGGTTTCCTTGATCTGCAGAAGACAGGGCAAGCTAGTTTTATATATTACATAGATTTTATATTTTAGGTAATATAATATAATTATATATAATATAATAATATAAATACAGATTTTCATATAGATTTTATATATATATACACTCTAAAAAATGCTGGGTTAAAAACAACCCAAGTTGGGTTGGGACAAACCCAGCGATTGGGTTGTTTTGACCCAGCAGTTGGGTTAAATGTTTGCCCAACCTGCTGGGTAGTTTTATTTAACCCAA
>RJVU01047220.1:2661391-2698441 GCA_003731715.1 Anabarilius grahami | reverse complement strand
GGGAGGTGTGTGCTCTTATTGGATAACGCACAGCTAGACAGTACATTTCAGCTCATCTGAGAGGGGTATAAGCATCTCTCTATCTACGTAAATAGCCAGTCACTGACGTACTCAATCCTCAGCAGACCCTGCATCGCAGCGTCATCACCGATAGCCTACCCACCAAAAACTAGAGCAGAACTGATGCAGTGCTGTTTCCACATGAACATACTGACACAGTTGCGCTGACATTTTACTGTTCGGGGTTGAAATGCTTAATTTATGCTATAAATAAACAATCCTTCTACTAGCGAACGACAAATCAGACTACAACGCTCGCATTATAAGAACTTTGTCGTTCGCATGCAGTGTAGTTTCATTCAGCGTTTTGTTTTGACGCGTCGCTCCCGTGCAGCGTAGGTGGGGTGTTGTACATTACACTGTGAAGGAGGAGTGAGAAGTAAAGGCAATGACCGGAAAGAATCTTCTAGTGGAAGGCAAACACAGGGCAAAAACACTCACACCCGGGGACGCTAGAGGCAGTCGCGTAACACAAGACGCATTCAGACTCTACATATTAAGCACTGGTTGCGTTACATAACGAGGATGCTCCGCAAACTTTCAGTTTTTTTAAACCAAATGATTCGCCTCGAACCGAATGCGTCAATATAACGAGGTCAAGTCATAGTGTATAGAACGATAGTAGCCTAATATAGGCTAAATGAGTACATAAGGTCACGCGCATTGCATAAAAATTTTATGATGCGTCAGAGGAGAATCGAGATGATGCTTACTGACGTGATCTGGGTTGATCCCTTGATAATAAAATACACAAAATAATACTAAGTGTGACATAGTTATGTTTATGTGCAAATGGGATTAAAGCTCATTTGAAAAACACAACATTCGCACATAACCAGCTAAATAAATTACACTGTAACACAGTGAACTTCACAGTACTGTCATTCTATATAGTTGTATGAGTAAAACGCATTCGATAGCTTATCAAATGACTTTAGAAAATTACGCGAACACTAAACTCTCTAAATAACGAACAGACTGCCGAAAAGCTTGCGCCCCATAGTCAGTACTTACTGGTTGTTTTAACCACCCCAGTTGTTCCACAAAAGGAACCAAGAATATTGAAATCATAGACTATTCACAGTCATTTTATTCCGTATTTGAGTAAAATATAAAACTCGGAGCGGCTATCCAGCCAGCACGCTCAGTGGGTTGCGATCCTCTCAGACACCTTTCGATGTTCTAGTGGGGGCGGAGCGGCGAAACAGAGTAGAAGGTGATTGGTGCTCTCTGCTGTCAATCAGATACTTCCACCAATGAGCCCAATGAGCTGTTTAAGAGGCGGGATGGCAGGTACGCCATCCCCCGAAGGTTGCACCGCCTAGTTCTGTGTGTGTGTGCGTATTTTTTTTCTATTTTTTTGTAACCAAAGCTGGATGTGTAGGACGTCACATGTTGTTTTTCCTCTTCACTCCAGTCACTTAGCGATATGTGTTATTTACTGTTAAACCGCTCCTCGCAGCGAACGCGCACTCCGCGCCGGCTACAGAAGAGAGTCTGACAGGATTATATCTCACTGACAGCACAAGTTGAGGAAAAGTGAGAGTTTTTCTTTAGAGCATATGAGAATGGCGAGTCCGCCACCGACAGAAGGACAGATTATTTTAAATATGACAATGAAGAACAACAACCACGTTAAGAAGTGCGGCTATCTGAGGAAACAGAAGCATGGACACAAGCGCTTTTTCGTGCTGAGGGAGCCTAGCGAGGGCTCTCGCGCCCGGCTGGAGTATTACGAGAGCGAGAAGAAATGGAAAAACAAGTCGACTGCTAAACGGGTTATACATTTGGACTCGTGCCTGAACATCAACAAGAGAGCCGATGCCAAACACAAACACCTGATCGCCCTTTACACCAAGGACGAGTATTTTGCCGTGGCTGCCGAAAACGAACAGGAACAGGAGGACTGGTACACCGTCTTAACGGATTTAATGAATGAGGGGAAAGTGAGCGACGGCTCCGCTTCTAATTCGGCGTCATCTCTCGTCGGCTTTGATGAGGCGAACTACGGCGTGATAACGCCCGTCAGCGCTACTTATAAGGAGGTTTGGCAGGTCACTTTGAAATCTAAAGGACTTGGACAAAGCAGAAACTTAACGGGCGTTTACAGGCTGTGTTTATCCAGCCGGACCATCAGCTTCGTGAAACTCAACACGGAGGTGGCGTCGGTGATTTTACAGCTGATGAACATCCGCCGATGTGGACACTCAGACAGTTTTTTCTTCATCGAGGTGGGACGGTCCGCGTCGATAGGACCCGGCGAGTTGTGGATGCAGGCGGACGACTCGGTGGTGGCGCAAAACATCCACGAGACCATTTTGGAGGCGATGAAAGCAATGAAAGAGATGTCAGAGTTCCGCCCGCGCAGCAAAAGCCAGTCTTCTGGTACCAACCCCATATCTGTGCCCACCAGGCGGCACTTTAACAACCTCCCACCGAGTCAGACCGGGCTGCAACGGCGCTCGCGCACCGACAGCATGGCAGCGACGTCTCCCGTGACAAAACTGACGTCCTGTAGGATCCGCACGGCAAGCGAGGGTGACGGTACTATAGGCAGCCCCATCAGCCCAGGCGCGAACAGGACGCATTTGAGCCGCTCAAACACAGTGACAGCTCGCCCATGCAGAACATTCGAATCATCAACTCTGCAGCATAGTAAATCCATGTGCATGCCTGTGTCTCACTCCCCTCCCTCAGCTGCCAGCCCTGTCAGCCTGTCCTGCAGCAGTAACATAGAAAGCGGCCCTCGCCCCTCCAGCTGCACCGCCTCCATTTCAGGCTCCCCCAGCGACGCTGGCTTCATCTCCTGCGACGAGTGCGGCTCCAGCCCAGGTGACATACGGCACCTTTTAGCAGCAAACCGAAGCAACACACCTGAGTCGCTAGCTGACACACCCCCCTCACAGGAGTGCAGCAACCTGTATGGATACATGATCATGGAAAGGCCAAACAGCTGTGGACGGCGAAGCATCCAGGAGAGCGTAGGAGATCTGGAGAAAGCCTACAGAAAGAGGACACACTCCCTCACCATGCCTTACCAGAAGAGGGTGCCATCACAAGTATCCTCTGCTTCACTGGATGAGTACACGCTCATGAGAGCCACTTACAGAACTGGAGGCCATTCGGGGCGCAGCTCTCACACCGCATCCCCAAAGGTCACATATCCTGAGGATTATGGGGACATTGAAATCGGATCATTACTGAAAAGTTCCAGCAGTAATCTGGGCGACGATGGCTACATGCCAATGACACCAGGTGTGGCTCCACAAGGGGGGAAGACCGACAACTACATGCCTATGAGCCCAATGTGCGTTTCGGCTCCAAAGCAGATAATCAACCCCCGGACGCACCCCCTCACTATAGCTAATGGTTACAGAACCAATTCCCCCAGCAGTTGTTCACTGGATGACAGCGGCTACATGAGGATGCTGTGCGGCTCTAAATTCTCCATCGACAGCTCGGATGGGAAACTGACTAATGGTGAGTACCTCAACATGTCCCCTGTTGATTCAGTCACACCACCAGACTACTACCTGAGCCCAGAGTCTCCGTGTCTCAGACAGCTTCACGTGTTTAACTCTTTGCCTCGCTGTCATAAGCCCAAGCAGACGCTAAAGGATGCAGACAATGATCAGTATGTTGTCATGAATCCTCAGAGTCAAAGGATAATAGAGGAGTCTGTAAAAACAGCCTCCCCCCCTGCCCCATCTCCTTTAAGACAAAGCCGCACAGATAGCTTCATACTCCTGCACAGGATAAGCCGGCCCACCCGCCTCTCCCTGGACACGCTCCGAATGTTACCCAGTATGAACGAGCATCCCCTTCCCTCTGAGCCAAAAAGCCCTGGCGAGTACATAAACATAGACTTTGGACATGTTGCTGAAAGTTGCACTCCACCCTCCGTTGCTTCCTCCGAGAGCCCAGCCTCATCCCTCGGATCGTCTGGCGATCAGAGGACATCCCCCCTCTCTGATTACATGAACATAGATGTGAGTTCTCAGTCACCCAAATCTGAAAATGCCACTCCGTCTAATGGTTTAGAGCCCCTGCCAGAGCTCACGTCCTGCCCCGCCCACCCTGAAGAAGAGGAGGAAGGCAAGAGGTACCATCTCACAGCACAGGTGGCACCAGTGGGCCCAGCTGATAAAGCTAAAGACGATTACACGGAGATGACGTTTGGTGTGCCCGCTTCCCCTCCGCAGCCTGTCTCGCAGCCCTCAGAAGGTGGGCAGACCATCAGCCCATCCTCATGCATGCAGAGGTTGACTGTGGATGAGACTGTGGGAGTGCCTGCCGTTGAGGCATTTCTGCTGCATGGTGCCACTTTGGCCTTGGTGGATCCCGACCGGGGTGCCAAAGTGATTCGTGCTGACCCCCAGGGACGCAGGCGGCACAGTTCAGAGACATTCTCCTCAACCACCACCGTAACACCAGTTTTCCCCTCCTTCGCGCACGACGCCAAACGGCACGGTTCAGCCTCTGTGGAGAACGTGTCTGTTTCTGTGAGGAACAGCGAAGGATCGGACGAAGAGTACAACAGTCCCATGTGCAGGGAGACATCGGCTGGCTTTCAGAATGGACTTAACTACATTGCCTTAAACTTGATGGATGGAGGACTTGCCAGCTGTGATTCGCTTGTCCGGTTCAAAGCTGCCAGCTGCTGTAAAGAGGGCATCAATGGAATACATGCCAGTCCGTATGCCAGCCTTGGGTTCAAGGAGACGGCAACAACAGTGAAAGGTAAGCTATGAATTCATAAAAGAGATAACCGGTTACATGCAAGCTCACTACCTTCTTTAGTTAATGTTTATTCACTCATTCACTTCATGTTATTATTTCGGTAACACTTCGGTACAGTAAGGTCTCATTTGTTAACATTAGTTCATGTATTAACTAACAATGAGAAGTACATTTGTTACAGTATTTATTAATCTTTGTTAATGTAAAATCTAGCTGTTCATTGTTTGTTCATGTTACTTCAAGGTGCATTTACTAATGTTAACAAATACAATAGTTTATTTTAATCATGTATTAGTAAATGCTGAAATTAACATAAACTAAGATTAATAAATGCTGTTGAAGTATTGTTAGTTCATGTAGTTCAAGTGTTACCATTATTTTTTTCAAATGATATGCTCTGAAATGTTGATTTATAATGATTTAGCTGTGGTAGGCTAACTCACTACAATATGACATGACAATATATTTTTGCTAAATTAACCTGCATATTACCTCTGCACCAGATTAGCATGCCACATGACAAATATCCCTCTTATGTGAGAGAGCTAATTGAGCAACTTGGGTGTCAGAATGATGGAAATGCCTCTTTAAAAGCTGTGGCGCAGTTTTTATTCTCAGTGACTGATCGCTTCACCCATGCCTGCAGGAGTGTTTAGGATGAAAACAGCTCAGTTAAAGTTTTTATTCATTCCTACTGGAGCTCCCTGTTGAAATGATCACTTTGTCAGTAGTGTGAGGATGACTCTGTGGGATGCAGTCAGTTTGAGAGGATGTACATGTGAAAGAGAGAGATCATATCCGAATGTCAATTTAGCAAAAGAAGAAACATTCCCAATATTTGCATCAAACTTCGACTCATTCTCTGAATCAAAATAAGTCATTGTGTCATACTTGAGTGAACAGTAGCCCAGATAAAAACAAGTGAGTCAGTTGTTTATCAGTTTCAGGTGGAGGGTTTCAAGGCTGGAATGCAGGACGTGTGCAAAGGTCGTTCAGAGAGGTTAATGCTGGCTTGTTTTTCCAACCTGCCAGGTTTCTTTTAAGGAATGGCCCACCTTTTGTTTTTCAGCATGCCTTGAAAAACAAAGTTGTTTGTGTAGCACAGAGATAAACATGTAGGCTGATAGACAGATATAGACTCACGTGGAAGTTACAAACTGAAACGAGTAGTAAGATAGGACGTGTTGTTATTGTTAAGTGGGATTGTGTGAAGGTTGTATAAGTGTTAAAAAGGAGTATGAGCTACACTTTAGTGAGACTCTTGCACTGACAATAGTCAAGGTGAAGGATTGCATTTAAAGGACAGAGCGACTTGTCTGATGAATGACTCTTCACAAAAGAGTCTAGAAGCAGAAGCCTCTTAAAACAACACACGCACCATATAAGGCAAATAGACTCAATTACGATCTCTAGGGTGTGTGAGTGTTTGTGCTGGCGGAGCAGGTGTTTCTGCAGTTCTCTGTTTACCTCCACAAGAGGACGGAGCAGAAAGACGTAGCCGCAGGCCACGGAAGCCCTAGAACAGTGGGAGGAGACCACAAAGAAAACTCGCAGAAACATCGGCACACACTCGCTAGAGCTCAACCGTGATTGGTCACAGACAACATTCCACCAAAACAAAAGATGAGCCACAGAGACAGAACACAGAGCTCCTATTTGTGTAGAATGGCCGGATAGTCTTCCTGATAGGAACTTGCGCCAGTACGGGACTCATTGAGCAGAGATGAGAGCACGGATAGGCTGCGCTCTGTTTACTACGCCAGCGTCTGTAATGCCACATTCCACTCCGTCCCTCCTCCCGTCACTTTTACACACTGATTTGAATAATACATTTGTGAATGGGAAGCAAGCAGACACATACTTTGACAAACATAACTACATATTTACATAGTGTGCAGGATGTTTGACTCAGGTTTATGGACTGATTGGTTTTTGTCACGCTTTTTTATTTCAGGTCATTTTTATTTCAGCGTTCAGTCATTGAACACCAAAATACTCCAGCAGTGTGTTGTAAATCAAAATAGTCCCCTCTGACCTGGCCTTGATATATAGATCAGCGCTATGCTTGAGGAGTGGGGCATAAAGAGGGCATATTACCTTTTATTTCCTTAGATTGGATTCTTTCCATTTCTTCCTTCGTAATAGCACTAGAGGAGAGAGTAAACACTGTCTTATTAAAAATTTACCATTAGCACATCTCAGAGAGCTCTGTGTGTGTCTGCGAGGGGCTTCCAGAGAATCCTGCCTCCTGAGAATAGTGTGTGAGGGACGGGGCTAGCAGATGGTGGGGGCCAGGGTCGTGCACCTGCCATTCCAAGCAGTGCACAGTGGTTATCAGGCCCATCAGAGCCCGGACAATACACTAATGATTAGCGACCATCTGCTGCCCCACACAACAGCCTAGAGAGATATGGGGAGATACAGTCAAAAAAACAGTGAAAACAGTTGGCACAAGCTTGAAATAAAAGGGAAATCTCTCTTTTGTTACAGACATATCAAGTCCCGCCCCTTCCTTGATTTAATTGAAAAGTACATTAGTGAAAGAGAGATTGTGTCTATCAATTTGCCTGCTTTTATTTCTAGAGAACAGGCTCAGACGACCATCCCCCACCACAACACACACCTATTCCTTTGAATCCTAGTCCATTGGCATACTATCTTTCTCTCTTACATCATACAACTTTTTGTTTAATATCTCCTCTGATTTTATATTTGAGGGATTGTTTTCATTTCTTTCTTTCTGTCTATCACCAATCATCAATGTGCGTTCCCATCCCCTCTCTCTTCATGTCCTCTTTCACCTCTTAGTCTGTTGTTGTTGTATCTACTATTGTTGCAGATTCTGTAGTGTTAAACTCATCCAAGATGTTCTGTGAAACACTCTCACTGCTCCCCACTTTTTTAGCAGCACAGAGAAGGCGGATTACATGCTGCCACCGATTAGACATTGTTGAGCAGCTTTGTTTGGTGACCAAGTAAACGACACACAGCTGAATTTCGCAAAACCTTTATATTTCACCCAAAATCAATAGAATGAAATAATAAATTAAGTTATTAAACGTAATTTCGGGTGGAGTATGCCCATCTCATCTTCCAATTAATACCAAGGTATAAAATATATATTGTTAGTACTTTCGGCATCCCTCCTCCTCCCCTTCCCCTCCTTTTCGTACAATTTTACCTGTTACAGGGGGGCAATTGGAGCTTGAGTAGAATATCCTCTCTGAATAGAGCAAGCCAAATCTGTTTACCACTTACACTAAGATTATATGGGCACACAAACTATAGTATATAGGATAGTATGTATCTATAGAAAAGAGAAAAGTACTTTCTGTCCCTCTGTCCTTGACTTACACTTTCTCAGGTCAAATCTGGACAACACTTTTGAGACCTCTCTCTCTCACACACTCACACACAGTACATTCACTTTCTGTGAATGTGTGTATAGTATATAACATATGTTAATGCTATATGTTAACATCCTATAGATTTAACATCCCCTTTTTGTGTATGTGTGTGTGGCAAAGAGTGGGATGTGGCTGGAAAATATCATTTGAAATCTGCATAGGACCCTCTTTAAGAGCACGTGCCGTGTGTGGGAATAATTGCATGGCATGTGGCCTGATTCTGAATGAATGCTCCTTTTCTCCCATGCTGAGCTAAATCATCTGAGTGTGTAATATGTGTGGAGCAGAATATGTAGTGATGCTTTACTGTCATCAAATGTCTCCTTGGATATTATCTTTGCTGCTGCTTTTTGAATTTGTTTTAAAGGAGGATGACTGTGAGATCTGCTGAGCTCACACACCCTTATGCACACACTTTCTTATTCATGGACTTGAGTTTATTTCCATATGACCGCTGAGCTCTGTTGGCTTAGTTGGCTGTAGTGTTATGAGATTAGACCGTGACATTTACACATGAAGATCATCACACCACGCATACAGTGTAGCCTTCTGCCCTGCCTTTTTATTCCATAGCTGATGATGTCCAGACTGTCTGAGTCTCCGGCACTGTAAAGTTAGGCTACAGTTTACAATCTGATATTGAGCAAAGTCGGTGACGTGTTAACAACTTGTTTGTTTGTTTGTTTGTTTCACCTTTGGCATTATTTGTAAGAAACATTTTGTTTTTTGATATATTAACGTAATTTATACGTTGCGTATACAACGTATGCGTATACAAATACAAAGAGGACACTGACAACGCTTTGACAGACAAGACAGAGCAGGTTACTTTTGATATGAAACAAATTTTGTCATTTTTAAAGAAATTTAAACAATAAATACAGTTTTGTGGCTCTTTAATGTGTCGTGACAAATCGCTGTAGCTCAGTTCAAGCGGCTCGTGATCCGATCATCTCTTCCTACTAGTTTATTTATATTATCAAATAAACACGAATGAACATCATAAGGAATGTTGTTTCAATCACGGAAAGACGTCAGTACACACTTTTTTATATATATAAGTTCAAGTCTACCTACATTAATCTGCTAACTCCCCTGACTGCTCTGTTGGACAAAATGGCGGATTCAGCGTTATGATGGGTTAGATCGCCTGTCAATCAAACTCCTGGCGAAGGGTCAATTGCTTAGGTTTTTTAACACGGTATATCGCCTACAGTATTATCACTGCATTGAATTACAAAATGTACTTTATTTTTTTTTTTTACCAAAAAGAACAGTTAACAGTAAACAGTTGTTTCAAACAGATTAAAATGCAAAAGAACCATAAAGAACGGTAATAAAGAATCAAAACAAATGTTTCAAATGTTTGAAACAATGCCTGTTTGAAATATTTAAATATTTTACAGAAACAGAAAGTAGTGCAGCCTGCTTTTTTTTACTTTTTCATAAGTGCCATCTACTGTCAGAGAACGAATTTGCATTTGCACTCATCCCATTTTTTACACACTGTTGTACACTTTAACCAGTTGATGCAAACGTATTTGAATATTTTAAGTATTTTGAAGTGTCTACAATAGCAATATAGTGCATTTTCATTATCGTGATATATCATAAAACCGTATTGGCACTCTAGCAGGTACTCGTACTGTAATGTTTTGTGAGATAGACTACTACATTTATTTGAGGGAGTGAATCCCTTAAATGTTCATTTTGTGTGCCCATGTACATCACTCCTGCTACCTCAAATTTTCACTGAATTGCTACAAATCGCTGACAGTGTGAACATCCCTAAAGGGAGTGACATTGGAAGATCCTACTGAGTGAACAGAAACATTGTTATTTCTACCCCACGGGTTAAAACTGATACTCCCCTTCTATGATATATGAGACTAGCATAGATAAATAAATTAGTAACACTAGCACCTGTTTACAGTACAGTCAGTCACTCAGCTGATTTTCTATCTACTGTAAATATGCCTTGTGTGTGTGTGAGAGAGAGAACAGTTGTGTGTCATATGTGTGTGAGAACACCAGACTGTTCCTGGCTCGGCTGCAGGGGGGCTAAATTTAACCTGTGTGAAATAAATAAAAAATGAGTCACAGGACAAATGTGTGTGTGTGTATGGAGAGGGGACATTTTTTTGTAGATGGGGGCAGCGGGTTCACAGGCTGTTAACTTGAACCAGCGTGGTCCAGATTACAGCTGCTATAAATATCTGTGCTGATTTCTCACACAGGCACAGGAACCACAGTTTTAACACCAAAAAACAACAAATTATTTACTAACCAATATGTTCCCCTTAGCTCAGATGTGAAGACTTTAGATTGAGTGATTACTCTGAGAGACAATGCAAGAGGGAGAGAGATGGGGGAGGGAATTTGGGGTCAGAGGGTCCAATAAGACCTCTCACTTCTGGTCTCCATTTGAATTTGAGCATATTTACCATTTAGCTTTGATATTTATTGATTTATATTAATAAGAAACAGTGTTTCCTTAAGAATTATGTTTTTGGTAATGTTTAAAATTATAAAATTTTTGGAAATGTTGCCTTGGCAGCTAATTTCTTGGCATACATAAACATAATTTGTTTTGTATGTGGCACTGTTGATAACTGCATAGCAGTGCAGGACACAGAAGTCAATCCAGGTCAGCATTTGACAGATAAAATATATAAAGTTCCTCCCTCTGCTCATTCATCTGTCTCTGTTTCTGTCTCTGTTGAGTGCTTGTCCCATGACCTCATTGCTTTTTCTTTCCCCCTCATTCATTGGCGCTGTCTTTCCGGATCGGAATGGGACATCCATGGAATTGCCAAGCTTCCTCTTGCTTAATTAGCTCTGTGAAATTCAAGCTGCCTTCTAACCTCCACACATACACGTACACTACATGACTCCGGATCTGTGGCATCAGTGTGAATGTGAGAATCAGCGAGAGGGGAAAAGAGATCTCTGTCTGTTTTGAGTCTATTAATACACATGACAAAATCAGACCACCCGACGTGGTATACTTGAGAGTCTGCGTACGAGCAAGCTCAAGTTCACATCAAGGTTTCCACTACGCTGTCATGTATGAAGTTGTGCTAATGTTTCTGTAGTCAATACAGCATCTTTGTTTTAGAGGTGGTGTCTTTGAAGCACTCAGCAGTGTGGTGACGGTAAAGTAGGTCGGGTCATATAATGTATAATGTTATATAAAGCTGGACACACATAGCAGCTTCCATTGGGCCAAACTTTGTAGAGTTTTCTTTAAAATTGTTGTTTTTGATTCACTAAAAAAAGTATCAGCTGATAAGAATCAGTCATTTGTGAATCAGACTACACTGGTTTTGATGTATGATTTTGATTCACTAAAAAGAATCGTCTCAAAAGAGTCATTTGTTTGTGAATCAGACATTTTTGCAGAGATCTTTTTAGAGTAAAAGGATAATCTTGGGCCTTTAAAGTCACCATGAAATCAAAATTGACAATTCTTATTTTTTTACGGAATATTGCAGTTATAAATGATTTATCTATGTACATTATTATCATTTTAAATTTCATGTTCCCTCATAATCAACATCTCTTCTCTTCTCTGATGATATGTTTACTAGCGTGAGGGCGGGATCAACCTGACACTCACATGACAAATCATAACGATCCAATTATCCAATCGATTCTAAATGGAAAAAATCAAATCCTGTCCTACATTTTTTTCTTGTTTGAGAAGTCGTTTCAACTTCTGTTGACTTTACACCAAGAAAAACAGTATACTTTTTTTACGGTTTTCCCTTTTTCTTTTCTTTTTTTCTTTTCTTTTTTTTTTGACCCGAGCAGTCATTAACACTGCTGTTACTGTTGCAGATATAGGTTTGTCATTGGTGTTTGGCTGTGGGATTTTTATTTTTTTTTTATCATCAGGGTGAGACAGCAGCGTAAACATGTTTTCTGCTGTTTTTCCCACAGTCGGTATAATTAAAAGAACAACAGGAAAGTACCTACTCCCCTTTCTCTTTCTCCATCTTCACTAGTTGGCCATGAGATCAACAGATCTGTCAGCACTTAACTGGAAGAGTAATACCTCGTAATACTACACAGAGGGAGGTATCAAAGAGCAGGAAAAGATGAGGCACTTTACGACCGTGAAAGCGCTTGACCTCTCGCTGGCCCCTCCTCCCTGACTTTACCCAGCTCTCCGTGAGAGAATGCAACCCTACTGACGTTCATGGGAATTACTTCCATCCTTGTCAGAGTGGATGTTGTGATATCGAGCTCACATGCGGAAGTGTTCGGAATGTGCGCGGGCAGTCCAGATAATGGGAGCGATTATGGTGTGCAATATAGCCGATGGCTGTGAATTAAGGGTTTGTTAAGTGTGTGTGAGAGCGAGTCTTGCTCTATGAAAACAGCTCTTGTTCTAGGCGGATGAAAAGCAGGAGGAGGAGATTGGAGGGGGGGACGGCACTAGCGCACGGCCTGGGAGGACTGACCCACGAAAGGGTTTGTGTTAGCAGAGACTTCCGCCCAGTGTGAGGCCTACATGCAAATGAAACCTCACAAACAAGTACAGCGGGTGAGAGGTCAGGATAGTGATCTAGCCTTGTAAACAGAACCCAGACACCAGCGAGAGAGAAAAGCAAATTGTGAAACGACACTGTAATGTTTACATTTTAAACGTAAAACTGATGTGTCATTTTTGTGCTCTTTTATGAGACCGTTCACACAGGATGCATTCTTGCAACCATCTGTGCTGATTTTTATATTTTTGTTGCACACAAACTATCTCGCTATATGTTTACAGTTAAACAGGATGAACCTGCATTCGATTGTTCTGCATTTAGCTGCTTATGAACACAAGAATGCTTTTGGTTTTAAACCCAAAATAGAATCTTGCCAGTGACCACCTTTTTAAAATTGCTTGTCATCTATAAACACCCATTTATACTGTAAGAGAAAAACATCAAGCATGATATTGTGTAGTCAACCAGATGTTTCCAAAATTAAAGGGGTCCTTGATTATGATTTAACTTTTTTAATTTTAGTTAGTGTGTAATGTTGCTGTTGGAGCATAAACAACATCTGCAAAGTTATGACTCTCAAAGTTCAGTGCAAAGGGAGACAGTTTATAGAAATTGCTTTTTAAGGACTACAATAAACGGTTGGTAGGGACTACAACAAGCTTCCTAGGTTAGTGACATCACGAACCCCAAAATTTTCATAAACCCTGCCCCCAAGAGCACGCAACAAAGGGGGTGAGGCCATGTTGGGCTGCTTTAGAGAAGAGAAAGAGTTGTTGTAGTAGAGTGTTGTTATCATGCCGTCATTTTACGCCGGACTGCTTCACAAACGAGGGTCAATTCAACACTGGATTTGCACAAAAGATTAACATGAATCAACTCCACAGCAACTACATAAATTTATCCACTAACCATTCAGAAACGTCCAGTTGCATTCTAAAAGTTGTAACTTTTTCCTGAGTCTCTCCATCAGTGTCCGACTCCGGTTTGAACAATGTAAGGCTGAAGACCGTTACTGACAATCGTCATTTTGGCTGCGTGAGATTCTCCAGCTTTGTTGTTGTTGAGCAACTGAAGCACGAGCTGTTAAAGCTCCGCCCTCTTCTGGAAAAGGGGCCGGGAGCAGCATTTCATTTGCACTTAAAGGGACACACATAAAAATGGTGTGTTTTTTGTTCACACCCAAATAGGGGCAAATTTGACAAGCTATAATAAATGATCTGTGGGGTATTTTGAGCTGCAACTTCACATACACATTCTGGGGACACCAGAGACTTGTAATATCTTGTGAAAAGTGGAATAATAGGTCCCCTTTAAATAATTACTTAAACTAAACTAAAGATGCTCAGTGAAAAATGAGCACTGAAAAGGCATGGACACAGCTATTTGTGCAGCAGACCTTATTGCATATGCATTTATAAGAGTTTCCCTTTCAGATGCAATATTTATGGAAGGAGAATATTTAATTTGATTTGTAGAATTTCATTTACTGGCATTTGCACCATTATTTAATGCCACAAAAATGACGTCTTACTCATTTTGCACTTAGCCCTGTTTAGTAAATTACACTTCATATTAAAATAGCATGGCTATTGCTGAACATCTAACTTGTGTGTCAGTGTATGGCCATACTTGTGCTCTTTCCGTCAGCTGCATAGTGCTAAATGTCAGCGAGTGTTTCCCTCGTCTGTCTCTGAGCACCTGCCACTTCTGTTGCTCGTAGCAAAAGAGCGCGCATTCCTTACTTGGTAAAGGAGAGAACAAGAACAGCAGCGGGAACGAGAGAGAGAAGGAGGGAGTGTGTAACCTTTTATCCCCCGCTAGCCAGTTTCATTCCTCGTGTATAAATCACATGCGGATGGTAATGGAAAAACACACACCGCTCAGTGAATAGGGAAGATTTTCCAGACAAAGCACAGAGGAATATGATAGTATTTCAGAAAAATGCCGAAACATTAGTGAATGCCCATAAAAGGCTGTTGTGTTGTGTGACGGCATCGTGGTCGTGTTGATCTCAGGGAACATTGTGTTTTATTGGTTTGGTGCTTTCTTTCTCTGTCTGGATATTTATAGACATCACATTAATGTGCTTCTTTTTCTCTCTCTCTTGTTTATTGCAGACTAAACAGAGCCAGTCTCCTCATTAAGGCTCCTTCACCTCTTCTGCATCTCAGTTGTTCCCGTCAAGAGCAACGGACGAGAGGAGGAGAGGAGGCGTTCGTGTGGACAGATGGACCACGTTGCTGCTGCTGCTGCTTCAGCCCTCCGCTGATCTTTGACCTCCCAAATGCATTCGAATGGCCGTCGTCACGGCAACACAGACACTTGACCCCAGTGCGAGGCATGACGATGACTCACAGACACAGAGGCGGGACTTCCTGTCCATCTGTTAGTCACTACAATCTCTTCCCTCTGGACGCTCAATTTTTGTGTTACGGACCTTTTTCCACTGGTTTTGTTACGAGCTCTGGACTTCGAGTGGCCGGTGTCCCTCAACCCCCTAAAACCTGTGAACCAAACATCTGATCTGCACACGCACGCATACACCCGTCGCACAAGTCACTTATTTATTTCCCCGAGTGGCGGCGTGAGTGCGTGTGCGCTCACGGGTGGTTGCAACACTGCACAGAGGTGGCATTTTAGAAATTTACTCAACAATTCGAAATCAGTCACTTGAAAACCCTACCTCAGAACGAGCCAGGTTATGACTTACAAAAAATATATATATTGAGAAATTAATTTATTTTTACAAGTGAATGTTTTCGTAAAACACCAATCCAAAGCCTTACTGACTGTACTGTCAAACAGTGTTTCTTGGAGGACCTGCATACACTCACAAGAGTATCAAAGATCATAACTGAATGTCTTGTACTGCAGCGGAAAAAGGTCTTGCGCTGCAATCAAAGATCTATTAATGTTATTTTGCATTCTACACAGATATTTAAAGGATTTTAATATAATAATATTTATCTGAGTGAGCTGGCAGAGGACCCGCAATCCCGCACATATGCAAAGCAGGCATCCATAGGGTTATTAGTTTGGAACGAAGCCACACGCGATTAACACATGAACCCTTACGGTATGCTAGATGAATGATGTCGTGCGCCTCAGGTCGGAGAGAGGAGCACCTCGCCAAGCCTAGGCATGTTAGCACACTGTCTTTAAACCTTAACAACCCAGAAGCCTCTGCTGACTTGCCCTCTCTCACTGCTCTGAATACACAGGCTTCCCTTTGCCTTACATCCAGCCCCCCTTTGAGAGAGTGATAGATTCAGGGACGTCTCAGAAGGCCTGACACCAATAATGCTGCTCCCTACTGTCGGACAGGGATAGACTCGTCAGAACCAATGCTTTGTCTTGCACTTACAAACTCCCTAGATTGTAACACAAGACACTTTTGAATGTAGAGTATTCTGGAGATCTCCGCAGGAGATGAAACGCATGGCCTAAACATCCACAAACAGACTGATATACCGAGGCAAGAGTTGTTCAGATCGACACGAAATAAAGTTCAACACACACAACTTGACTTAAGTATATGAAAACGTTTGCCTAGAAAGCTGTACATAATGTATAAAGTGATTGCAACTGACATTTTTAAGTTAAAGATTATAACTTATTTGTTTTTGTATATATATATGGTACATGTTTGAATGAATTTCCCCCAAACAACTAAAGCACTAATGAAGGTACATGCCAAAGGCTGAACTTTGGGCCTGGCGCTTTTCTTTTCTAATTCTTCAGTATGTTTGTAAAAGTATGTACACTGTACGATAAATGCCACTTCAACGATATTTGATAATGCTATGATATAAAAGAAAGAAAGAAAAAAAAAGAATTCTTTGAATAATACTTGATATTACAAAAATAGGTACAAAATCACAAATGGCATATGCAATATTTACATTTTTTAAAAGATTAGTTTACAGAAAGGAACCAAATGTATAAATACTGTGTTAATATATTTAAAACCTTAAGAAAGTTTTTTGCTCTACAAATTTTTTCTGCCAACTTTAAATGGAAAAGTGTTTTTCTTCTTCTTCTTCTTTGCTATTGAATCCTAACAGTAATTTCAGCAGCGTTCTTTTGCGAATGCTGTTTCACAGTATGGAAATATTGAATATTTTAATGCCTGAGCGAGTTTTTTGTTTTTTTCTTGTGTCTTCCATTGTATATACTTCATATACTTTGCATTGTGATGCTACTTAGAAATGATAATTTAAAATTGATGTTATTAGCATTGCTTTAGAAACTGTATTGATTCTGAATAGCCACATGCAATAAAAAAGTAACATTATTTAAGAAGCTCAGAGTCTCAGCTCACATCTCTTTCATAGCTTACAAATGACACTACTTGTGTGATTTCCTGAACACAACCTGGCTCAGCCAGACAGCAGATGTCTTCATTCATCATCTGAGCAACTTTCCAGACACGTCACACACTGAACACTTAAGAGATGTAACTTTCAAGGAGTCTGCGTGCTTAATTAAACGCAGACTAAACAAACAGCCTGAGTTCATGAAGACACTCATAATAGCCACAGTCTGATCTGCTGCCTGACCCAGAATACATAACTGACTAAAGGGATTATGAATTTTCACGCCCAAAGCCATATGATGGATTATTAATTCTCAAGCCCCTGCTAATTAAAATGGTAATTAAGTCTAGGGGTAAGATGGAATTGCACAGTCTGGTCAGTGCCAACAGGGTGGGGGGGGTTTGGCGGTGGTTGACGAAAGGATCAAAATAAACAGGTCTGGGATCCTTCCCTCTGGCCTGCCTGCTGTACTGCGCCACCTCAGCAGATGCAAAGGTTCCTGGGATCACGCTGAGCTGAGACTGGCTGGCTTTCTGTGTCAGGACTCCCTGATATGTTCGGTCAGCATGTCCTGACTGATTAGCCCAGTGGATCTCAACCTTTTTCTCTTCAGTTTGTGTGAATTCATCATTTTCACGCAACATCACAGTCGTATAGGAAGGTCTCCATTGCCCACCAGTTATTTTTACCAGGTTTGTACTTATTACAGATGTAAGACAGTAATATTAAAGGGTTAGTTTACCCAAAAATGTAATTTCTGTCATTAAGTACTCACCCTCATGTCTTCCTTGTTTACGTCTGAATGCCGGCTCATTATTGGCCGGATCCTGTGTCAGCATCACATGCATGCGTCGTACTGCTCACTTGTTCAGCTTCGGCCAATACTGAGTTGGTGTTCGGACGTAAACAAGAAAGCCTGCACTGAGTTCACAACGTATGACAACGGTTCAAATTGTTGAATAAAGTCGTTATTTTTTAGTTTTGTTTTTGCGCACAAAAAGTATTCTCGTCACTTCATAACATTAAGGTTGGAACCACTGTAGTCACATTGACTATTTTAACCATGTTTTCAACTACGTTTCTGGACGTCAAAAGATGCAATGACGTTGCTGACTATGTGTGGATCAGATACCCATCAAAAATATTTTAATTTGTGTTCAGAAGATGAACGAAGGTCTTACGGGTGTGGAACGACATGAGCGTGAGTACTTAATGACAGAAATGTCATTTTTGGGTGAACTAACCCTTTAAATACCCAAATTCAATATACACCTTATTGATGATGCATATGTATAGGCCAGCAGATGAACCCAGAATATAAACACAATGCAGTTTTTCCATAGAAAACCATTTTAAAGACAACGCCTTATTTTAATATAACTGTTTTAGTACATTAAGGCACTGTAAGTGTTTTTCACATTGAGCGTTTTAGAATATCCCACTGTTTTTAGTGACTAAAATACAGCAGAGGATACTGTGTATGCATCACAAGTGCCCAAAACTTGTATTTTATTCACATATTTTTGTTTTTCTTCTTTTCAGAGGTGATCTAAATATTTGTGGCTTGAAACAGATGGAAAATTGACAGGCCTGTGCTGCAGTTCTGTAAATGTTTTGCTCTCCCGGTCTCCATAGGAGTGAAAACTATGAATACTATTTTCTCACAAATGTCTGCCTCAGAACTTCAGAGGTAAATGGATTGTCTTCTGGAAACTGTCAACCAAGACTCATTTGGGCAAGCCGGATTCACACGAGTGAGTGAGTGAGTGAGTGATGACACCCTGAGCTGTGAGAGAGTCCCTGTGAGAAACGGCTTCCCTCCATGTGCTGAAAATCCCATCATCCGTTACAGTCCTCGTCAGCTACAAATAGCTCGTTTGGACCAATTAAGCATGCTAATTGATCTTATTAAATAATAAAAGGTAATGGGTGATTAAAATCACCCTGTAGACGGGGAAATGGATGCCCAGGCTTGATGAAGGAGAACTGACAGTGTTTACTATAAATACTGTGGCACTGTGTTAATTAGTTTTATACAAAAAACATTTAAATCCCAAGTTCAAGTTGTACAAGCTCATACACATTACACAAATTAACACACATTACCAGTTAGATTGCATTAATATTTTTGTATAGTTTACATTTTTTATATGGTCCTAATTCTTATAACTGTCATGATGTGTTTTGGGGACTTACCTTGTAATTATTTGACATGAGTTAAAATCCCTTCTTTCTAAACTTCATCTAGAAAGATTTTTAATGGAATAATTATCTACATATTTTTAAAATTAAATCTTTTAATTCATACATTTTTAGTGCTAGTAACAGCATAAGCATCTGTCATTTACATTCATCTGTAACCAACAAGTCAGTGATCAAATGGATATGTTCCAATTCACAGACAGAAAAAGCTCAGAAAAATAAATACTTGACATCTCAAAAGGAAAATTCTTGGTCATACTTTTTATTTCCCCTAAACCCTCGGACTGTAAACCCTTTTAAAGCACCACTGAGGGCTCTTGTCAGTCCTGGGGTCAAATCTATACAACTCATTAAAGTAACAGTGCTGATCTAGGGTCATTTTTAGTTGCATATTACATCCCTATGCCGGTTATATTGAAGCATGTGCACTGATACTGCTGTATCGTGCTGTTCTACAGAGGGGCGTAATGGGCTTTAATAATGAGAGAGAGAGAGAGTACAAGCCATCTGAGGGTTAAACTAATCATGTTAAGTGTATGAGACATGCTAAAGTGCAACATATTAGTTACACATTATTTGGTTAGACGTAGTCCCTGAATGACCATATATACTACACTGTACCTTAGAGGGACTGGAAGAGCTAATGGTGCAGAAGAAATCAAAGTTTCTGAGCACTTGCATTTAAATATAGCTGTGTATGAATGTGTATATACAGGTGCTGGTCATATAATTAGAATATCATCAAAAAGTTGATTTATTTCACTAATTCCATTCAAAAAGTGAAACTTGTATATTATATTCATTCATTACACACAGACTGATATATTTCAAATGTTTATTTCTTTTAATTTTGATGATTATAACTGACAACTAAGGAAAATCCCAAATTCAGTATCTCAGAAAATTAGAATATTGTGAAAAGGTTCAATATTGAAGACACCTGGTGCCACACTCTAATCAGCTAATTAACTCAAAACACCTGCAAAGGCCTTTAAATGGTCTCTCAGTCTAGTTCTGTAGGCTACACAATCATGGGGAAGACTGCTGACTTGACAGTTGTCCAAAAGACGACCATTGACACCTTGCACAAGGAGGGCAAGACACAAAAGGTCATTGCAAAAGAGGCTGGCTGTTCACAGAGCTCTGTGTCCAAGCACATTAATAGAGAGGCGAAGGGAAGGAAAAGATGTGGTAGAAAAAAGTGTACAAGCAATAGGGATAACCGCACCCTGGAGAGGATTGTGAAACAAAACCCATTCAAAAATGTGGGGGAGATTCACAAAGAGTGGACTGCAGCTGGAGTCAGTGCTTCAAGAACCACTACGCACAGACGTATGCAAGACATGGGTTTCAGCTGTCGCATTCCTTGTGTCAAGCCACTCTTGAACAACAGACAGCGTCAGAAGCGTCTCGCCTGGGCTAAAGACAAAAAGGACTGGACTGCTGCTGAGTGGTCCAAAGTTATGTTCTCTGATGAAAGTAAATTTTGCATTTCCTTTGGAAATCAGGGTCCCAGAGTCTGGAGGAAGAGAGGAGAGGCACACAATCCACATTGCTTGACATCCAGTGTAAAGTTTCTACAGTCAGTGATGGTTTGGGGTGCCATGTCATCTGCTGGTGTTGGTCCATTGTGTTTTCTGAGGTCCAAGGTCAACGCAGCTGTATACCAGGAAGTTTTAGAGCACTTCATGCTTCCTGCTGCTGACCAACTTTATGGAGATGCAGATTTCATTTGCCAACAGGACTTGGCACCTGCACACAGTGCCAAAGCTACCAGTACCTGGTTTAAGGACCATGGTATCCCTGTTCTTAATTGGCCAGCAAACTCGCCTGACCTTAACCCCATAGAAAATCTATGGGGCATTGTGAAGAGGAAGATGCGACATGCCAGACCCAACAATGCAGAAGAGCTGAAGGCCACTATCAGATCAACCTGGGCTCTCATAACACCTGAGCAGTGCCACAGACTGATCGACTCCATGCCACACCGCATTGCTGCAGTAATTCAGGCAAAAGGAGCCCCAACTAAGTATTGAGTGCTGTACATGCTCATACTTTTCATGTTCATACTTTTCATGTTCATACTTTTCAGTTGGCCAAGATTTCGAAAAATCCTTTCTTTGTACTGGTCTTAAGTACTATTCTAATTTTCTGAGATACTGAATTTAGGATCTTCCTTAGTTGTCAGTTATAATCATCAAAATTAAAAGAAATAAACATTTGAAATATATCAGTCTGTGTGTAATGAATGAATATAATATACAAGTTTCACTTTTTGAATGGAATTAGTAAAATAAATCAACTTTTTGATGATATTCTAATTATATGACCAGCACCTGTATGTGTAGTGTGTTGCCAACTGTTGCTGCTTCACTTACAGGCTGCAGAAACAGGTCTAATAGTCGCATGGTTTCACAGTCTGAACTTTTGGTCAGAAGTACATAGAGCTCAAACTGGCCTGTTCCAGCTTGTGGACATTATTTCTACAGTACTTGAGGGTTAAGCGATACAGTGAAACGCTCTCAGCAGCTCTCAAACTTCCAAGAAGTTAACCTGTGTATATGACTTACTTCTTTCTGATGAACACAATAGGAGAAATATTAATAAATATCTACACGCATCCGAGCTTTATAATGGCAGTAAGCGTTACCAAACGAGTAAGAGCTGAAGAAAGTGCCTCCATCCACATCTATCCATCATTAACGTAATCCACACGGCTCCAGGGGGTTAATAAAGGCCTTCTGAAGCGAAGCGATGCGTTTGTGTAAAAAAATACCCATATTAACAAGTTATGAAGTAAAATATCTAGCTTCCGCCAAACCGCCTTCAGTCCCGTACAATGAATAGGGAAGGCATAGGACGTAGCGTAAGTTTCACACTTACACACTTTCTTCGTAAGTTGAATTCGGAAGGCAGTCTGGCGGAAGCTAGATATAACTTGTTAAATACGGGTATTTTTTTACACAAACGCCTTTTGTAAAATAATAAAGGCCTTTATTAACCCCCTGGAGCCGTGTGGAATATGTTTATGATGGATGAATGTGGATGGAGACACTTTCTTCAGCTCTAACTGGTAACGCTCACTGCCATTATAAAGTTCGGAAGCATCAAGGTATTTTTATTATTATTTCTCCGATTGTGTACATTAGAAAGAAGAAAGTCATATACACTTAGGATGGCTTGAGGGTAAGTAAAGCTTGGGGTAATTTTCATTTGAAAGTGAACTAATTTAACCCTTTTAACAACAAAAAAATCAAGCATTCTGCGTTAATTCAGGCAGGCCTCGTAGTCAAGCTCCTCTATCAGCTGATTCGCAAATTCCAACCCCACCCATATCAGCTGATCTGATTTCTATGGACTCAATTGGCAACTCTCAATTAAGGCGCATTACTTAAACGCAGCTTCCGTTTCTCTGCTTGCTTGGCTGCTTCCACTGCACGCTGCTTGCAACCCACCTCCTCCCCCAGCTCCTCCTTAAACTTGTGTTTAACTTAATCAGTGTCATTCTGTTGTCATTGATGCATGCTCTCAATAGGGGATTTTGTGCTGCTCTCCCAGTTAAAAAATGGGAGGTTGTCAACCTGGGCGGTATATTTGTTGGACATTATCTCGATGGAATTCTCAACTTCTCGTATACATGGATCTAACGTGAAAACTGTTAATTTATGGCATTCATCTTTTAATGTTGTGTCATCTTTTCTAAAATCTTTGTAAGTATTATTTTATTGTATTTTTATGTATTAATATTGCTTAATTTATTTTTATTATTATTATTTATTTTACTTGAAATTTTATTTATTATTTTTCTTCTCTACCCTTAAGTCTACCAGGGGGTGGGATGGGTTGGGTTGGGTTCTAAATTTGCACAGTTGCTTTTTGTTTTATACTACTGTTCACAGGAGAAAATTCAATAAACAGTTGTTAACAAAAAAAATGGGAGGTTGTCCCCAGAAGCTGCTGCTGTTCCCGGTCTTAGCTTTCATGGAGCTCATGAAAAGGACGGGGAATTTAGAACAGAGCTATACCGCCAAATGTAACTCCAGCAAAATATGCCAGTAAAAAATTGACTAAAAAGTTTGTCTCTGGTAATTTTTTGACTTAAGTGGTCCTGACTGAAATATGTTTCAACAATCAATCACTTTTTTTTCTCAGATAGAGATATCTACCAAGCATGTTCTGAATAAAGGCAAAATCCAGTCATTTTAATAAAAATCCACGTTTGGGAATTTTGCATAAGAGTAAAACATTTCCCCACACAGATTTCGCGGAATTGCCTTAACCAACAGAAAACTGCTTTTTTAGAAAGTGAATTCTGTGCTTCAAACATCGCTACATATTGACAATAGCAATGGACCTTTTTTGCCTGAAACATTTTGCATATGTGACCACACCAATCCAGTGCATTCGTTCCAAACATTAGAGACTTGCATTTTCATTTATTGTTCTCTGAGACGTATGAAAGTCATAGCATTTGTTGCACATGCTTTACTGTTTCTCAGCTGATTCATGTTGTTTGCCTGTTAAAGGACTTTCAGCATTGCGTAAGTGCCAGATTTTTTTTTTCCGCTTCTGTTGTGAAGGCAGGCTCAGCGGAGGGATTAGTCCTCTCCCACCCTCCCTCTCTCTCTCACTCTTTCTCTGTCTCTCACTTGCTTTCTGCTACTTTGCAGGCCAGATCTGACCTGCAGAGACTCGCCAGACAGACAGATGAACTATCAGACACCCTCTTTCACTGTCTGTCTCCATTACTCTGTCTATCTGTCTGTCTGGCAAACAGATGCTGATAGGCCAGACAGAGTAATAGGGTTGCTCCATACAAACATGCGATGAACAAAGACAGCATGAGATGTACAAAGAGCTCATGAGACTGAAAACAGACAAACACCTGAGCACACCTGGGATGACTCACTATCAACTTGGCCGGCATTCAGGGGGTGAGATCATGGTCCCCTTCCCCCCTCTCTTTTTCCTCTTTTGCCTTTGTTGTTTTTCCCAGAACTCTCCGTAACAGCAGCAGGGAGGGGCGGGGTTTAGATAGGACATGCCCACAGCTCACCTGTTTCAACATATAAACAAGATGACTTAATGTGCTTGTGTGTGTGTGAAAGAGACAGATCGTATTGTCCCAGTTTATAACAATGAATCACAAGAACACAGGTGAGAACAGTACCTGGCACAGATTTTAGTTTTTCATAATCGCTTTGGAACATTTTTCAATAAAACATTCTTAAAATTCTCTAAATTGATGTGTAAATGTCACAACTGTTTGCTGAAACATCAGAACTCTATTACATTAACAAATTTCACATCATATTTTTTTGCCAAGATCACCAGTTATTTTGTGTAACGTCACTATGTATTCTACATAACAATGCGGTTTTACATCATTACGTATTGACATCATCGTGCAGTGACATCACAACATCATTTAGCAACTTTCAGCAACAAATCGACCTGCCTCTAGCAACTTTTCCTGAAAATCAGCTGGCAACAGTGAGCATTATTTGCATTTTCATAAGCCATATAGGGGGGGGAAATCAATATTAACAATATTTTAAACTACTGAAACAGTTTTCAAGATTTTATAATAATATTTCCAACCGTATTTCAAGCATTTTGGGGTAAAGCTCAATATCATTTGAGCTACTGGCACATCTTACCCCACAGCTGGCAAAATGCTTCATTTAATAATAATTAAATTATTTTTTTTTTTCTTTTAAGAACACATTATCAAAAGTGACAGTAAAGACATTGATAATGTTTATGGTTATAATGGTTATGGGCTGTAACGCAAATACATATTTTTGTTCTTTCTATCCATCAAAGAATCCTGAAAAAAAGTATCACAATTTCCACAAATATATGTTTTCAACATTGATAATAAGAAATGTTTCTTGAGCAGCAAATCAGAATGATTTCTGGAGGATCATGTGACACTGAAAACTGGAGCAATGACTGCTAAAAATTGCAGGCAGCTGTATATGATTGGCCCTTTCTAAATATATGGTCATGTTATAAATATTGTGCACCAGATTAGGGGTGACACAGCTCTGATCTTTTTCCACTCTCTCCAAAACATAAAGCCAGCCAGCTGCAGAAAACAACCACAAAAACAAACATAGAATGATGGGTGCAAAATGGTTGAGGACAAAAAACGACTAGACATCTGAAATCAATCAGGTTGATAAGGGAGTGTCCGTGAGTCACGAATTCATATGAAATTCTGTACTTACAACCTAATGTTTCTCATGCATTCTCTGGCTCATCAGTGTCTCAAAAACATGTTTACAATCTATGAGCTTACAGGAAACTCTTTGAGAATATTTGTGGGAATTAACCAATTGTCACTCACTAACTCTCTCTCTCTCTCTCTCTCTCTCTCTCTCACTTTCTTTCTCCTTGCTCAGACAAGTCATGGAATGTGGCCTCTCTCTTCTTCGGCTGCTGCTGCTTCCTCCTTTCCTGCTTGTTTACGCTTGGCCACTGCCTGTGGCTCTTTCCCAGGCCTGGCTGGGATAAGTGGAAATGTTTGCTGTTTCCGGGGGGGCTAAGTCCAGACTCCGACCTCTCTCACACGCCCAAACCAGCACGCAAAAAACAACGGATGACCCACAACCACATCCACCCATTATCCATTATCACATCATTCCGAACCGCTAACCAATCCAGAAGTGCAGATTTATTTAGGTTCTTCATTCAAACCACTCCTTTGAATTGTAGTCAAGTGATAAGCAGGTCCACACAGAGTCTGCACCCACACAATTCCTCAGAAATCACTGGAATACCTGTCACTCAGAGTGCATTTATTTAATATTTTGGCTTAATGTTTATGCTTTAAGCTTCCCAGTAAGGATCTAGTACAGGGGTGAAGGCATGTAGGCATTAAAAAAATAAAAAATGAGCACCGCTAATGAGAATTGTAAATGGCCTGTGAGTGATAGGACAAAGATAATATATAATTTTATCTTCTTGTTAGCAGACCACATAACCAGCTAACAGGAAATGTTCTCAGAACATTAGCTAACGTTCTGGCAAGGTTCTCAAATTTTAAATTTAAAAATTTTTTTTTTTAATTTTCAATAACATTAATAGAATGTTAATTCAAAGTTGTCTGTTTTTTAATATTGTTCTCAAAACATTAGCACAAATACATTATTCATACACTTTTACTTTTTTTTTCCTGGAATGTTTTAGTTGCATTACTTTAGTGCTTGGTCATGAGTCAGTAAATGCGTTGCTGCATCCAATACCTTTTTAATCAACAACACACTCCCATAACGAGTTCTTTAAGCATTATTTGTTATTTGTCTCTTTGTATGTGATTAATGTTGTTGTGTGATCTCAGAGATAATGGCCTGGTGAAGCCAAATAAATGGTCTTGTTTACTGCATTCTGAAGGTGGTTGTGCAACTTTCATCGAGGAGGAAGTCTCTTTCATTTTCTTTTACTTTCTCTCTCTCTTTCTTTCTCTCTCTCTCTTTCTCTCAGTGTTTTGCAATATCTGATATTGGGGTGGGTAAACACAAGACTCAAGTGACAGAGGTAGAAATAGAAGCAAATATTGGGTGCGTTTGTACGTGTGCGTGTGTTTGCCTGTCAGTCTGTGCATGTATGTGAATATTCTTCTCTTCATTAAATGTCTAAAACAAGATATGTACTAATATGGTTGTAAAAAAAAATGCCTCACAGCTCTTGCGTTTATTTTTCTCTATGTTTTTTTTATAGAGTGAGTGAGTGAGGCACTAAAACAATATAAAGCCACACTCCGTCTGGGAAAAAAAGCACAGTTTTTGCAAAACCAGTTTGAAGAAATCGAAAAGTCTATAAATTCACACAAATTTTGGGATAAATGGAAATTACTATACAAACCAAATCAAGAAGTTCTGGCAATCCAAGATGGGGAGAAGTGGAAAAACCACTTCCAAGAATTATATAGTCGAACTGAAATTCTAAATTCTAATCAAAATGAAATAATTAATAAACTAGACAATTTGGAAAGATCGATTAAAGCAAATCAAAACCCCTTAGATTTCCCCATAACAATAAAAGAATCGGAAGACAAATTACGGGTCCTTGAGCCCAAGAAAGCCTGTGGTCCTGAATGAGATGCTGAAACACACAGACCAAAGCTTCAAACTGGCCATGCTAAAACTATTCAATGATGTTCTGAGTGTCAGGTTCTTCCCTGAGATCTGGAACAAGGGCCTCATCAGCCCCATTCACAAGAACGGTGACAAATCAGACCCCAACAACTACCGAGGCATCTGTGTGAACAGTAACCTGGGGAAGGTTTTCTGCAGCATCTTAAACACGGGACTCTTTGACTTCCTTATGAAACACAGTGCCTTGAGTAAATGTCAAATTGGCTTTCTTCCAAAATGTCGCACATCTGATCACATTTTTACATTACAAACACTAATTGATAAATATGTACATCAAAACAAAAGACAAGTTTTTGCTTGTTTCGTTGATTTCAAAAAAGCATTTGATTCAATCTGGCATGAAGGATTATACCTAAAACTTATTGACAGTGGAATAGGGGGAAAATTCTATGATTTGATCAAATCAATGTACACAGCCAGCCTGTTAAAATTGGAAACACAAGAACCAAATTTTTCCCCCAAGGGTGTGGAGTGAGACAGGGCTGCAGTTTAAGCCCCACCCTCTTTAACATTTATATCAACCAATTGGCCAATATAATGTGACTAGAATACTTTTTGTGCACCAAAAATAAGTGACTTTATTCGACAATATCTAATGATGGGCGATTTCAAAACACTGCTTCATGAAGCTTTGAAGCTTAACAAATCATTTGTTTCGAATCAGTGGTTCGGAGTGTGTATCAAACTGCCAAAGTCACATGAACTATTGAAGTTTCAAAACACTTATGACGTAACAAAGCCTCGTTTACTGAAATAATGGGATTTTGGCTCTCTGAACCACTGATTCGAAACAAATGATTCGCAAAGCTTCGAAGCCTCATGAAGCAGTGTTTTGAAATCGCCCATCACTAGATATTGGGGAATAAAGTCACTATTTTGTTATTTTTGGTGCACAAAAAGTATTCTAGTCACTTTATAATATTAAGGTTGAACCACTGTAGTCACATTAACTGTTTTAAATATGTATTTAGTAGCTTTATGGGCATCTGAAAAAGGGAGTGTTATTGCTGGCGATGCAGGCCTCACTGAGCCATCGGATTTTATCAAAAATATGTGTTCTGAAGATGAACGAAGGTCTTACGGGTGTGGAACAACATGAGGGTGAGTACTTAATGACATAATTTTCATTTTTGGGTGAACTAACCCTTTAAATGGTTGTTGTGTTATCTCTCTAACTGTGGACGAGTGAGAGGCAAGTAATCGTTCATTATGAAACAGTGCAACACAATACCAACTGATCCACTGATTTTGCCGTATCTTACACAGAAAAATAAAGCTCACACACTGTGTGTTTGTGTGGATGGGTGGCACAATGGCTGGTTATGTAAGATCAGACCTGCCCCAGAACTGACCCACATCTCTACTCTCATAACATGTTATTAGTGCTGTGCTGTGCAGTAGTGCAACTCCCATGAACAAACACACACATGTGCAGCTCTTGCATGATGAATTAATGTCTTTGTATGTTGTACATGACAATATCAGTGATTGAGTGACAAAACAGGCAACAGACCTAAAAAAATTGTACCAATGTATCAAGAATATATTTTAGAACAATCTGTTAAATGTTCAGAGGTATTCATCATTCATGCTCTATTGCAATATCATACACATTTCATTTTCTTATAAAAACGTTTTTTCTCAGTATGTCAACACCCTCCGATACATAAATAATGTGTCAAATATCTTTTTATAAATATTGACAAATTTATCATTCACTTCAATGAATGAATAAATAAATTGAGACTACATGATGGTTTCAGACTGATGGGTTTTCTAAATTTTTATGGTGTCAACAAAATAATCATATTTTTCATATCAAACTGATATGATTTTTCTGGTGTAACTACTGTAGCTCAGAAAAAAAAGAATTGTTGAGAAAACGCAACTTGATGCATTCAGAGCTTTGGGTTCTCTCAACTATTGTCTATAAATATTGTCCAAAGTAACACTCCTTTGTTTTGTCAATTTGAAATTGTTTGTTCACTACAAGAAAAATGTCTCATTCAGGCAAAATAAATAAATAAAATTAATGAGGTAACTACAGATTTCTCATTTAGTATATTTTGAAATTGGTATCAATAAAATTGATCTATCATGACAATCGAATATGGCAATTTTTAATTTATTTGATCTTGGTGGACTAGATCTGCTACACTGATGCTGCAAGTATGGACTTGCTACTGCTAATAGATAAACAGAAACACTGTTGTGAGCATGTAAAATATGCTGCTGCTGCATAAATAGACAATCAGTATACAGTGGTGGTCAGAATTATTGGCACCCTTGGTAAATATGATCAAAGATGACTGTAAATATAAATCTGCATTGTTTATCCTTTTCATCTTTAGTTCAAAAAATTAGCAAAAATCTAACCTTTCATTGAAGGAAAAGAATTGAAAGTGGGGGGAAACTCACATTATGAAATAAATTATTGGCACCCCTAGAATTTTTAATGAGTAAAATATCTCTGAAGTATATTCCCATTCATTTAAAAAAAAATTTAGCACACCAGGGTGATCATGAACATGAAATTGTCCAGCCATGACTTCCTGTTCCACAGGACTATAAACATGAGGAAACACAAAGGCCAAATTCCCCTAATCATTCATCACAATGAGTAAAACTGCAGAATATAGTTCTGATGTGCAGCAAAAGATTGTTGAGCTTCACAAAATAGAAAGTGGCTGTAAGAAAATAGCTAAAGCATTGAAAATCCACATTTCCACTATCAGGGCAATAATTAAGAAATTCTATATAATCAACTAAAGATGTTACAAATTTGCCTGGAAGAGGACGTGTGTCTAAATCGTCCTAATGTGCGGTGAGGAGGAGAGTTTGAGTGGACAAAGACTCTCCAAGGATCACAGCTGGAGAATTGCAGAGATTAGTTGAGTCTTGAGTCTCAGAAAGCCTATGAAAATAATTATCAAACAGCACCAACATCACCACAAGTTGTTCGGGAGGGTTTCAAGAAAAATCCTCTGCTCTCATCCAGAAACAATCTCCAGCATATTCAGTTGTCAGACAAGACTGGAACTTCAAACGGGACCGGCTTCTATGGTCAGATGAAACTAAAAAAAGAGCTCTTTGGCATTGAACCCACCAGATGGGTTTGGTGCACACATGGATAAAAAGTACCCCATGCCCACGGTTAAATATACTGCTGGATCTTTAATGTTGTGGGCCTATTTTTCTGCTGGAGGTCCTGGACATCTTATTCAGATACATATCATGGATTCTATCAAATACTAAGAGATAAAAAATCGAAACCTGACCTTCTGCTAGAAATCCAATAATGGTCCGTGGTTGGATCTTCCATCAGGACAATGATCCAAAACAAACATCAAAACCAACACAAAAATGTGTCACTGAGCACAAAATGAAGCTTCTGCCATTGCCATCCTATGACCTGAACCCTAAAGAAAATGACTGGAGTGAACTGAAGAGAAGAAGCACCAACATGGAGCTGGGAATCTGAAGGATCTGGAGAGATTCTGCATGAAGGAATGATCTCTGATCTCTTGTCAGGTGTTCTCCAAACTCATCAGGCATTAGAGGTGAAAACTCACGTGTTATCTTGGCAAAAAGAGGTTGCAAAAAGTAAGGGAGCCAATATGTGCCAATGTGTTTTGGAGAAAAACATTTATTTCATGTTGTGATTTTCCCCTCACTTTCAATTATTTTCCTTTAAATGAAAGGTTAGATTTTTGCTAATTTTATGAATTAAATATCAAAAGGATAAACAATGCAGATTTATTTTTACAGTCATCTTTGATCATATTTACCAAGGGTGGCAATAATTCTGACCACCACTGTAAATCCCATAGCATATTTAGGTGGAGCTGGAGAGGTAAAGGGTTTCCGAGAAACTAGTGTGCTGCAGGATTAGCTCAACAAACACTGAATCAGACTCTTTAAATGTTCAGCAAGCAATCTCATTGGCTGCAGGATCAGCACTCTTAACATCAGAATACAGCAAATAACTAACAATAATGACAAAACAGCAACAAGTTTAAACAAAAGTCTGCAAACAATTAAACAATAATCCTATACATGCTGGAAACTCACAAACCTTAACATTTCATTAGTATTGCACACAATGAATTTAACTCAAAAGGTCCCGAAAACTCACCGTGAGCTTGTTTATCTGTCTCAGGTGAAATGAAGACGACCTTCAGGCTGAAGACTGACTTGAATATTGTTGGATTTTTATGAATCTGACTGTGTTGACAAAAAGTAACCTCATAAAAGTGGTATATTTTTAAAATGAACCTTTTTCCATATGTCAGGACATAACATTAATATTAATTTAAAATAGTTATATTAACGCTCTCCCCTCAGGTTTAATACTGTATATATTTAAATCTATATGAATTATTATGGTGTGAGGACAGGTGGTTTTAACAGCAGTGATACTGTAATGTCACAATTTTGATCACATAAACAGAAAAATCCAATGACATTTTGAAAATTTGTGTGAAACACCTTTCTAGTGATAATCTGATTAATTTCAAAATGGAAATGTCTGACCGTGAGAAAAAGCTGTGGGATATTTTGTCTCATTTCTCAAGAATCAGTGGTGTATTTCTATAGTTTTCATTCTCTTTAGCTTGTTTTTCCTTATGCTCTTGCTGGATGCAAGACACAAAAGAGTCATACACACAAACACACACAGACAGACAGACAGACAAAACAGCAGGCATGAAGACAAACACATTCACATGTGTGGATCTGCGACCCGCCCCTTGGGAGGGGGCTGGGTGGATGAGTGTGAATCAAGCCTTTGGGGAATGAATATTTTATGGAGTCGCTGTGCTAGGGGGAGGGACAAATAAATAATTAGGAGCAGTGCCGCTCATCAGCCTATAGCCACACAAGAGAGAGTCTCCCCATGGATGCTGGTAAACACATTCACATAATGAAATGAAAACAAATGACTGCAAATGAAACAGCCATCAATATCTATCTTTCAGGATATGTCAACATGAACGTCATCGATCAGACTATTCATTCCATTCAGTGTTCTTGTGCTATATCTCCTCCCTCTTGCTGGGATAGACTTCCAGCTAAACACACACAGCTAATACTGTTCTTCAAACAGGCAGGGCCACGGGGCCGGAAGCACCCCTTCCTCAAATATTTATTCTAGACTTTATGCATCTGAATACTAAACTAGCTATCATGTAACTAGTTCCGAGTGTGTAAGTGCATTTGTTTGGCTTTAATCTTCGTGAATGGCATTGTCTTTTTTCTTTCTTTCTTGCAAACACTCTTTTTTGAAAACTCTGCATGACATAGTATGTACACTGTGCACAGTATGCAAATTTTACGTTACACGGATATATGCCCAGATGACCTACTATATTAGCCAAATGAGCAGTGTACAGTACATGCTGCACTGTAATGAAATCATGATGTCATGTGACAACAAACTTTTATGGAAGATATATGTGTGTAAATGTTTGTTGTCACATGACCTTTGAGATTTCTTTCTACAGCATTGATTAACAATCTTAATTATCAAACTTTTGACCTGTGTATACTATACACATAATTAAATTATATACATGATTAAATAATATGTAGTAGTAAACCATTCTGAACACTGCCTACCATCCTGACGTTTAGCCTTATCTGTGACAGCCAAAAAAAGTAGGTAACATGCAGCTGTTTGAGTATTAAACAGCTAAACCAGCTCCAAAATAGAACCAGTAAAAACCCAACATGGATATTCATGGCCTTTTCAACAGCTTATTCTGTGACCTTAATAAATACCTCAGCTGTATATACATGACAGGTTTCCAGGGTTGCCAGGTTTTCACAACAAAACCCGCCCAACTGCTAGTCAAAACTAGCCCAATCGCATTTCAGGGGGGTCCCCTGGTAAAAAAATCACATTCCGGGGGGTAAAGTCCCAGGTAGAATTCGCATTCCAAGGGCTAAATACCATGTTATTTGGGACGCTTCAACCCACGGACATGAAAAACAATCTGCGGCAACAGTGTTAAAGTAGCCCAATTCCGCATAAAAACCGCAGACTTGGCAACACTGCAGCTTTCATGTCTACTTCAGTTACTGCTTTAGTAAAAGGTCCTGTTGATATGAAAATCTATCTACTGTACCTTCCATCTGTTTATATGGAGGTACTGATTTAGTATTGAAACCAACATTGGTACTGCACCAACTTTTTCAGATGTTTTTAAATGTTTTGATGACCGAATTAAAGGGTTAGTTCACCTAAAAATGAAAATAATGTAATTTATTACTCACTCTCATGCTGTTCTACACCCGTAATCTTCGGAACACAAATTAAAATATTGTTGATGAAATCCGATGGCTCAGTGAGGCCTCCATAGACAGCAATGCCACTGAAAATCTCAAGATCCATAAAGGTACTAAAAACATATTTAAAACAGTTCGTGTGAGTTCAGTGGTTCAGCCTTAATATTATAAAGCGAAGAAAATACTTTTTGTGCGGCAAAAAAACAAAATAATGGCTGATTTCAAAACACTGCTTCGAAGCTTTACGTATTGAGTCAGTGGTTCGGAGCGCCAAAGTCACGTGATTTCAGCAGTTTAGCCGTTTGATAGGAGATCCGAATCACTGATTCGATTCGTAAAGCTCAGAAGAAGTGTTTTGAAATCGGCCATCACGAGATATTGTTGAAAAGTCGTTATTTCGTTTTTTTGGCGTACTAAAGTATTCTCTTGCTTTATAATATTAAGATAGAACCACTGAACTCTCATGAACTGTTTTAAAATATGTTTTAGTACCTTTATGGATCTTGAGATTTTCAGTGGCATTGCTGTCTATGGAGGCCTCACTGAGCCATCAGATTTTATCAAAAATATCTTAATTTGTGTTCCGAAGATAAATTAAGGTCTCACGGGTGTGGAACGACATGAGGATGAGTAATTAATGTCATTATTTTCATTTTTGGCTGAACTAACCCTTTAAGTTTCACCAAACCTGTGTTTGTCAGATGCCAATAGTGTATGAACTAAAATAACATACAATGATTATTTGTAGTGGAGTCTTTTTGTACCAAAGCTAAAATTTTGCTTTTAGGTGGCACTGAAAAATGCCACAGGCGGTGCCTAATTCGAAACACCTGACTAGCATCTCAAAGCAGATCCATTTGCTTCTTTAACCTGATATGTGCTGCAACATCACTCACCATTCTAAGTAAATGGCTCACTGAATATCAAACAGAAGAGCAGGAACTGATGAGCCACACACATTCCAGCTAGGAGCATGAAAGGAGGAGCAATGATGGATCAGATGAAAGAGTCTTTCCCTCTCTTCTCCTTGTATCCCTCTTTCCGTCCCATCCCCCTCCACTCATCCATCTGGGATGTCCTCTGTGTGAGCAGGGAGACAAAAGAGGCAGGCTGCTGGCCCCCATCCCTCACTCGGCCTTTCCTTACAGGGACAAATGGCTCTCTCTGAGGCCCCAGGCAGAGGGATTGGCCCTTTTAACGAATAGCCCTGGGTGATTTTCGATTTATGTTTTTAGTAGAAAAAAAATGGGGAGCTGGAACACTGTGTTCTACTGTAGGATGTTGATGTATGCATCTTTTCTTCCCACAGTCATTTTGGGTGGTGCTCCTAATGAGGAGGAATTTTCAAGGGTGGAACAAATCAACATTGCAAGAGATTATGAAGATCATGAAGCTAGTAAATATTGCTCACAATCCGGAACCAGTGCTGTCAGTTTGTCAGTGCTGTACTCAAGTTTTTACCTGAAAGTCCTTTAGGGCACAATTATTAAAAGGAAAACCACAGCCAAATTCTTCTCTTTGTAATTATGTTGGTGTCATGTGGTCTGAAAAAAAAATGTAATACCATTTTCCAGTTTCAATTTAATAACTCTAAAAATGTCATGTGGTGTAACCATCAACCAAATAGCAATAACATGAATACATGCGAGTATACACATCTCAATATTTTATTTATTTTATTTTGTTAGTTTTTACTTTTTTTTAAGGTAAAACTATAAATACACTACCGTTCAAAGGTTTGGAGTCGGTAAGATTAGAATTCATTTATTTATTTATTTTGAGAATTTTTGAAAGAAGATTCTTATGCTCACTAAGGCTGCATTTCTTTGATCAAAAATACAATACATACAATTTAAAATAACTTTTTTTCTGTTTCAATACATTTTTAAAAAAGACATTTATTCATTTGATGGCAAAGCTGAATTTTCAGCATCATTATTCCAGTCTTGTGGAATAATTTTACAGTGTCACACAACTGTAAAACATATTAAAATTGACATAATCAAGTCACCTTTATTTATATAGCGCTTTTTACAATGCAGATTGTGTCAAAGCAGCTTTACATTGATAACTGGTACATAATTTTGGCTGCACAGCAGCTCTTAAAGTATAGTGTCAATGCAGGCAGATCAGAAGCACTGTTGATTAAATGTCAAGAATACTGTTGAATATCAAATGTCAAGTCAAATGTCAAGTGTCCCCAACTAAGCAAGCCAAAGGCGACAGCGGCAAGGAACCCAAACTCCATCAGGTGACATCAGGTGGCAAACAGGTGGCAAACAGGTGTTAAAATGGAGAAAAAAACCTTGGGAGAAACCAGGCTTAGTCAGGGAGCCAGTTCTCCTCTGGAGAACAGTGCTTTGTTACGAATCAGGTTGCTATCATAAGTCTGATAGGATCGCAACAATTAAAGTGTTTATTTCAGTTCCATCCAGTTGAGGATCGTATTCATCACGCCGGTATGGACGGTTTGTTGAGGAACTGTGCTACTGGCTGTCGTGTCGATGAGGCCTTCACAATGGATGATCTAGTTGACTCGATCTCTGCTGATACTTCAGGGCTGCGTTGTGGTCATGTCCAGTTGAGGATCGTATTCATCACGCCGGTATGGACGGTTTGTTGAGGAACTGTGCTACTGGCTGTCGTGTCGATGAGGCCTTCACAATGGATGATCTAGTTGACTCGATCTCTGCTGATACTTCAGGGCTGCGTTGTGGTCATGTCCAGTTGAGGATCGTATTCATCACGCCGGTATGGACGGTTTGTTGAGGAACTGTGCTACTGGCTGTCGTGTCGATGAGGCCTTCACAATGGATGATCTAGTTGACTCGATCTCTGCTGATACTTCAGGGCTGCGTTGTGGTCATGTCCAGTTGAGGATCGTATTCATCACGCCGGTATGGACGGTTTGTTGAGGAACTGTGCTACTGGCTGTCGTGTTGATGATGTCTTTACAATGGATGATCTAGTTGACTCGATCTCTGCTGATACTTCAGGGCTGCGTTGTGGTCATGTCCAGTTGAGGATCGTATTCATCACGCCGGTATGGACGGTTTGTTGAGGAACTGTGCTACTGGCTGTCGAGTCGATGAGGCCTTCACAATGGATGATCTAGTCGACTCGATCTCTGCTGATACTTCAGGGCTGCGTTGTGGTCGTGTCATGGCTCCGGTCCTTGGTCTCAGCTGGATACGGCCCGAATCCGGTTGACTACGGTAAACCTCGGAATAAACAGAAAGACTAATATTAGCGTAGATGCCATTCTTTTTCTGATGTAACGATTACATCTGGTGTTATAGAAAGTGTTCCCGGTTCCGGCTGACCTATTTTATGCAGCTTAATAATCCTTTAACGGATTTGAAAATATAAATTGATAATGTGT
>RJVU01047220.1:2638970-2658983 GCA_003731715.1 Anabarilius grahami | reverse complement strand
GCAATTTTTAATCATCAATGTCTTGACTTCATGCTGACCGAGTTTGGTGGCGATCGGATTAATCGTCTAGGAGGAGTATATCAAATTCCAGAGCATGCGTTTTTCAAACAACCCTTAATAGCTGACTTCCTGTTGGCGTGGCGTTTAACTTAGAGTACGAAAGTTGTTCGGCCCGATGAGGTCTATATGTGTACCGAGTTTCATACTAATACGTGCAAGCGTGTTTAATATATGGACCAAATTTTCAAACTTTTTCAAGGGGGCGCTGTCGAGCCCCCCTGCTACGCCCGGGTACCAGCTTCTGCCCGGCCCTGTTGGCCGCGGATTCCAATGTGTGTGCCAATTTTCAAGAGTTTTTGAGCATGTTAAGGCCCCCAAAAAGCCCCGGAAGACGAAAAAAAAAAAAAAAAAAATTATAATCTTTAGAAGAACAAGAGGGCCCTAATAAACGGAGCAATTCCAATAGGGTCCTCACACCATCGGTGCTCGGGCCCTAATAATGTTCAAATAGGTTAACAATATGTTGCATTTCTTAAACCAACATAATCTTGTTCAAATATTAGGAAATAATTACTTCAAACTGTTTCTAAAGGGCATTCTATTAAGATTTACAACAAAACTTACAAAACCACTTACCCATATCCTCCCATTCACTTCTGCAGGTAAATTTTTGCCAGATTGTGTCCTTCACAATGGCTGTCTGTCAGCCCCAAAGTAGCCTACCTAAAAAATGTAAAACATATATTTCCCATTTCATCTTTATGAATTACTTAAATATTATTATTTAAGTTCAAAATAAATAATCAGATTAACACTTAAGAAGCAAATGTACAGTATCCGTATGCATACAGAATATACAATATCGCATAGCAAAGGATTCAAGTACCTTTGTTGTAAATGGAGACATTTTATTCCATCATCAGTGTTCATTTTCAAGTAACGTTAGGCCGTTTGGATTCTGGATGAATACAAATCTAAAAGTTTGCTGTTATTCACCCATAATGCAATTGTCATGTCATTCTAAGAAAGATCTATCGTATTTTAGTGTAACGTTATACGTAAAGGATAAACGAAAGATGTAAACTGAAAAAGACATTTAAAAACTTACATTCCAGTATTTATTGTTGAAGGCAGAGTTCCGTTGACCAGGAGACAGTTCTGTTGTTTGGGCTACAAACTGTCCCAGCAGGTAAAACATCCTCCAGCACAACTCTATATCTGGCGTGACTCTGTTTGTGAACGAGTCCGTACTCGCTTTTTTCCGTCAAAAAGACAATCAGACCAGGGACATTTAGCACCAATTTCTTCAACAACCATTTGCGCTGTTCGTCAATTTCAAATTTTCTTACGTCACGAGAAAAGCACGCTGTGATTGGTGGTTTTACGCGTCGATCTACCATGGCCCAATCAGCACCTCTCAAGTCAAGTCAAGTCAAGTCACCTTTATTTAAATCGCGCTTTTTACAATGCAGATTGTGTCAAAGCAGCTTTACATTGATAACTGGTACATAATTTTGGCTGCACAGCAGCTCTTAAAGAATAGTGTCAATGCAGGCAGATCAGAAGCACTGCTGATTAAATGTCAAGAATACTGTTGAATATCAAATGTCAAGTCAAATGTCAAGTGTCCCCAACTAAGCAAGCCAAAGGCGACAGCGGCAAGGAACCCAAACTCCATCAGGTGACATCAGGTGGCAAACAGGTGGCAAACAAGTGGCAAATAGGTGTTAAAATGTGGAAAAAAAAACCTTGGGAGAAACCAGGCTTAGTCAGGGGGCCAGTTCTCCTCTGGCGAACAGTGCTTTGTTACGAATCAGGTTGCTATCATAAGTCTGATAGGATCGCACCAATCAAAGTGTTTATTTCAGTTCCATCCAGTTGAGGATCGTATTCATCACGCCGGTATGGACGGTTTGTTGAGGAACTGTGCTACTGGCTGTCGTGTCGATGAGGCCTTCACGATGGATGATCTAGTTGACTCGATCTCTGCTGATACTTCAGGGCTGCGTTGTGGTCATGTCCAGTTGAGGATCGTATTCATCACGCCGGTATGGACGGTTTGTTGAGGAACTGTGCTACTGGCTGTCGTGTCGATGAGGCCTTCACAATGGATGATCTAGTCGACTCGATCTCTGCTGATACTTCAGGGCTGCGTTGTGGTCATGTCCAGTTGAGGATCGTATTCATCACGCCGGTATGGACGGTTTGTTGAGGAACTGTGCTACTGGCTGTCGTGTCGATGAGGCCTTCACAATGGATGATCTAGTCGACTCGATCTCTGCTGATACTTCAGGGCTGCGTTGTGGTCGTGTCATGGCTCCGGTCCTTGGTCTCAGCTGGATACGGCCCGGATCCGGTTGACTACGGTAAACCTCGGGATAAACAGAAAGACTAATATTAGCGTAGATGCCATTCTTTTTCTGATGTAACGAGTACATCTGGTGTTATAGGAAGTGTTCCCTAAGTGTTCCCGCTGACCTAATTTATGCAGCCTAATAATCCTTTAACGGATTTGAAAATATAAATTGATAATGTGTTATGTGTATGCCAGGTTAAAGAGATACGTTTTTAGTCTAGATTTAAACTGACAGAGTGTGTCTGCATCCCGAACAATGCTAGGAAGATTGTTCCAGAGTTTAGGTGCCAAATAGGAGAAGGATCTACCGCCTGCGGTTGATTTTGATATTCTAGGTATTATCAGCTGGCCTGAATTCTGAGATCGCAATAAACGTGAAGGACTATAATGCATTACGAGCTCGCTTAGGTACTGGGGAGCTAAACCATTTAGTGCTTTGTAAGTAATTAGCAAGATTTTAAAATCTATACGATGCTTAACAGCCAATGCAGTGATGACAGAACTGGGCTAATATGGTCATACTTCCTAGTTCTAGTAAGAACTCTAGCTGTTGCATTTTGTACGAGCTGTAGTTTATTTATCAAGCGGGAGGAACAACCACCCAGTAGAGCGTTACAGTAATCTAGCCTTGAGGTCATGAAAGCATGAACTAACTGTTCTGCATTTTTCATTGAGAGCATATGTCGTAGTTTAGATATATTTTTAAGATGGAAGAATGCGGTTTTACAGATGCTAGTAACATGGCCTTCAAATTAAAGATTGATATCAAAGAGCACACCCAGGTTCCTAACTGACGACGAAGACTTAACAGAGCAGCCATCAAGTGTTAGACAGTATTCTAGGTTATTGCGTGAAGAAGTTTTCGGTCCAAAAATTAGAATCTCTGTTTTTTCTGAATTTAGTAGTAGGAAATTACTGGTCATCCAGTTTTTTATATCAGCTATACATTCTGTTAATTTAGCGAATTGGTAAGTTTCGTCAGGGCGCGAAGAGATATAGAGCTGAGTATCATCAGCGTAACAATGAAGACTAACGCCATGCTTCCTAATGATATCTCCCAAGGGTAGCATGTACAGAGTGAAAAGCAACGGTCCTAGTACTGAGCCTTGCGGTACTCCATATTTAACTTGTGATTGATATGACATCTCATCAATTACTACTACAAACTGATAACGGTCAGATAAGTATGATTTGAACCATGCCAATGCAATTCCACTAATGCCAACATAGTTTTCGAGTCTATTTAGAAGAATATTGTGATCAATAGTGTCAAATGCAGCACTAAGATCCAGTAACACTAATAGAGAGATACAACCACGATCTGATGATAAGAGCAAATCATTAGTAACTCTAATGAGAGCAGTCTCAGTACTATGGTACGGTCTAAATCCTGACCGGAAATCCTCACAGATACTATTTCTTTCTAAAAAGGAACATATTGTGATGAAACTGCCTTTTCTAGTATTTTTGACAGAAAAGTGAGATTTGAAATCGGCCTGTAATTGACTAATTCTCTAGGATCAAGTTGTGGTTTTTTAATAAGAGGTTTAATAACAGCCAGCTTAAAAGTTTTTGGTATGTATCCTAGTGATAAAGATGAATTAATAGTATTAAGAAGAGGATCTATGACCTCTGGAAGCATCTCTTTCAATAGCTTAGTCGGTATAGGGTCTAACATACATGTGGATGATTTTGATGATTTAACAAGTTTAGACAATTCTTCCTCTCCTAAAGCAGTAAATGAATTGAATTTTTCTTCAGGGACACTACAATGCACTGTCTGACACAATACTGTAGTAGACGGTTGCATGGTTATAATTTTTTCTCTAATATTATCAATCTTGCAAGTAAAGAAGTTCATAAAGTCATTACTGCTGTGCTCTTTGGAAACATCAGAAGTTGAAGCTTTATTTCTTCTTAATTTAGCCACTGTATCAAATAAATACCTAGGGTTGTGTTTATTTTCTTCTAAAAGTTTTGAAAAATAGGCAGATCTAGCCTTTTTAAGGCCTTTCTGTACTCAATCATTCTCTCTCTCCACAAAATGCGAAATACTTCTAGTTTTGTTTTCTTCCAGCTGCGCTCCATTTTTCTAGCTGCTGTTTTTAGGGCCCGAGTGTGCTCATTGTACCATGGCGTTGGATTAATTTCCTTAATCTTTTTTAAACGCAAAGGAGCAACTGAGTCTAATGTGCTGGAAAAGACAGAGGCAATAGTTTCTGTTGCAACATCAAGGTCTTCTAAGCTGTCTGGTATGCTAAGGTGATGAAACTGATCAGGAAGATTATTTATGAAGCGATCTTTAGTGGTAGAAGTGATAGTTCTATAATAAATAATTTTAGAGTATTTACGATTAGCATTAGCCAGCACTTTTAAATTTGCTTTGATGTCAGGTGCTCTGGCTCCCGGCAAACATGTGACTATGGTGGCTGGTGTCTCTATTTTCACGTTCCGTGTAATAGAATCGCCAATTACTTCATTCTTCATATGGTTATGAGGGTCTAAAATGGTATCACAAAAATATTTTTGGATTAGCTCTGTCTCGCAAGATGAGGCTATGTCTACATTAATACAGATACATTTCGAAATGCTCACCATCAACACTAGCGTAAAACATAATAAAAGCTAACAAGATGATACAGAGAAAGCAGACATGACAAAGATTCTACAAAGGAAAATTCCCTTAAAAAAAATAAGTATACTTCAAGTTCGTTTTATTAAGTATACACTCTAAAAAATGCTGGGTTAAAAACAACCCAAGTTGGGTTGAAAATGGACAAACCCAGCGATTGGGTTGTTTTAACCCTGCGGCTGGGTTAAATGTTTGCCCAACCTGCTGGGTAGTTTTATTTAACCCAAATATTGTTTAAAAATTACTGTATTTCTTGCTTAAAATGAACCCAAAATATGTTGTAAATTAACATTTTATTAATATGTTTAATAAACAAACATTTATTAATACTTTTTTGAATAATATTTAAACAATAAACATTTATTAAATTGCTTATTAATAAATGCTCATCTTTTTGATTATTATTGTTGCCTCTAGTAATTTTTAATTTCCAACCTATTTTGGGTTCATTTTAAGCCAGACATATAGTAATTTGTAAACAATTGTTGGGTTAAATAAAACTACCCAGCAGGTTGGGCAAACATTTAACCCAACTGCTGGGTCAAAACAACCCAATCGCTGGGTTTGTCCATTTTCAACCCAACTTGGGTTGTTTTTAACCCAGCATTTTTTAGAGTGTACATAAATAAAGTTCAAGTATATTTTAAGTATACTTAAATATAAATTTATAGCACAGTTAACACTATGAAAGTAAATAGCAGGCACAAAAATGCCGGTATGACCATATACATCGATCAGGCATAACATTATGACCACAGACAGGTGAAGTGAATAACACTGATTATCTCTTCATCACGGCACCTGTTAGTGGGTGGGATATATTAGGCAGCAAGTGAACATTTTGTCCTCAAAGTTGATGTGTTAGAAGCAGGAAAAATGATGAATCACGTTTGCTTTTGCACGTGGATGGTGTGCTTCGCTTACCTGGGGAACACATGGCACCAGGATGCACTATGGGAAGACAGCAAACCAGCAGAGGCAGTGTGATGCTTTGGGCAAAGTTCTGCTGGGAAACCTTGGGTCCTGCCATCCATGTGGATGTTACTTTGACATGTACCACCTACCTAAGCATTGTTGCAGACCATGTACACGCTTTCATGGAAACGGTATTCCCTGGTGGCTGTGGCCTCTTTCAGCAGGATAATGCGCCCTGCCACAAAGCAGAAATGGTTCAGGAATGGTTTGAGGAGCACAACAACAAGTTTGAGGTGTTGACTTGGCCTCCAAATTCCCCAGATCTCAATCCAATCGAGCATCTGTGGGATGTGCTGAACAAACAAGTCTGATCCATGGAGGCTCCACCTCGCAACTTACAGGACTTAAAGAATCTGCTGCTAACATCTTGGTTCCAGATACCACAGCACACCTTCAGCAATCTAGTGGAGTCCATGCCTCGACTGGTCAGGGCTGTTTTGGCAGAAAAAGAGGGACCAACGCAATATTAGGAAGGTGGTCATAATGTTATGCCTGATTGGTGTATATTATGGGTACAATATGCGTCACATGACTAAACGTGTCATCGTTTTCGAATACCTCCATTTTTTCACAGTCCACACTACAATGCGAAAATTCCATTTTCAAATTTATCCACTTGGGAAAGTGTTTTCAAAAAGCTCCATCTTCGTTGAGAAAATGCCGTCGCAGTGTGTGGACTGAAGGCCAAGAAAAAGATCTGTTTTCAAACTAAAACGTATTAGTGTTGACAAGACCTTAAATAACCAGCCACATTACAAAACACTCAAGAGATGCCAGGATTCATTTGAACAAGGATGTTCTTGTGTAAAACTAAACACCTAAATCAAAGAACAAAAAACAGAATTAACCTGTGGCGTCCTGCTGTCATTTGTGAGTCCTCGTTTGATCTAGGCTAATCGCTAAGAGTGTTTTGTGAGCTGAGGTGTCAGGTAAGGCTGAATAAGTCAAATACTGGGAAACACTAATCAAATCAACCTGGACCTTAAGACAGTTAACCACAGCTGATCCTAACCTCCATTTAAGTTCACTGGGTACTAGCTTTCAACTCAGCTGAACTCAGGGATTTCCTTAGAAACAAAAAGGAAAAAAAGTCAGCGCTGTGGCATAACAGAACAAGGAGAGTGAGAGAGAGTACAGGATAGTTGCTTAACATCTGGCCTGAAAATAAGCTTAATGAAAAGCAGACACACAAGCTCAACACACACGTATGATAAATGGGTTATTGCCAATGCCTGCCTCAGACTTGGCTTATATTATTTCATTTGCCTGAAGTGTTGATCTTCCTCCCTCTCTTCTGTAGCACTAGAAAAGAACAAACACATTCTTGACCACATTCCTGTAGAAGGAAAACAGCATTCAGAACACCATGGCCCTGTTTACCACATGCATCCCAGGTGATTTGATCAACCAAGATAGATTTTACATGACTCATTTCACATTAATTAATTCAGCACATGCTTGTATTCAATGCAAATTATGTGTCACTGCTTGCAAATACCAGGGAAATTGAATATATTCCGAGAAACATGTGGCAGGTGTAAGCAGGCCTCAAGCTCAAGTTTTGTCATGCACGTATATGGACTATTAAAGGTTCTTTCTCTCTCTCACACACACACTCATAGTCTAATCCAGTGTGTATCTGATGAGGAATGAGATACAGTTCAGAGTGTAAGCAGTGAGGTAAGAGGAGGAAAAATGTGCAACAGGGAAAAACCACAGCGCATCAAAAAAATCTGATTTGCATTGTGTGAAACTGCAGTGAATGACACTCTGGTTAATCTTTATAGATTATTTTTCAGTCAGATAAAAAAGATAATATGGCTTGGTGTCATTGAGAAAGGTACAAGGAGTGGGAAAAGAAAGCAATTGTTTTAAAAACAGTCCAAATTGATCACTGTCTTATGAAATACATTCAGAAAGTCTTTTTGGGGCATCACAGTGTAAGTTTATGACAGTTGTGTGGAGGTTCAGCAGTCTCCATCATCACTCCATCTTGCTCCTTAAAGACATCAATTTGATCAAAATTTACAATTATGACAAATTCATCTACTCACCCCCATGTCATTCCAAATCCATAGGACTTTCTTCCATGTAACACAAAAGGAGAAATTCTGCAAATTGTCCAAGTAGACAGTGATTAGCAGCTGTCAAATGGATAAAAAAGCACCATAAAAGCAGGGATGAAATGGGCTGGAACAATCTGGGAATAGTGTTCTTAAACTTCTGATACAAGCAAGAAAAATTGATAAGCATTTTTTTTAATAAATCCGTCAATCCATTCTGTGCTCCAGTCCAGTTTTATTTGTTGAATTACTCACATTCTGGATCTAGTGTTGAATCCTGACATTTGTCTAGAGCCAAACACCAATGGTTTTTGTTCTGCTTCTCATTGTTTCTCGTGATCCACCACTTTGATTACAGAGAAGTGCAAGTAAGATTTGAGCGCTATGATTTCAAAAGATTTTGATTAATTGTATGGATTTAGAAGTCTTGAAATATAGCTCAAGGTCAACATGGACTTCTTTATGGTGCCCTTATATCATTCTGAGAGCTTGAATCCATCCATCCATCCATCCATGCAGCCATCCATCCATCCATCCATCACTGCCAGAATCAATCCTGTTGATCTGAGCAGAGCAGTATTTGGGTCAAAGAAGCACCGCCAACATATAACAACTGTTAACCTTTCAATTACACCTGAGTGAAAGGAAACCATCTCAGGAAGCAGACATAGATGGAGGGAAAGATAACTCTTGCTAGTTCAACGGCACACATCTGTAGACAGTTAATTGATTATGCTTAGTGTGTTTGGGTCACTGAGGTCAATTCCAGAAGTCTGGTTTAACTGACTCATAAAAGACTGAGTGTGTGTGTTATTTGAAGTGTTATTACGCAATAAACACAGGTATAATAAGGTTTCAAAGCTTATGCAAGCATATTCCTTAAATCCTGACCAACAACTATAAATACACAGAAAAACAACAGAAAAATCATGATAGAGTTAATCTAATGAATTATTAAATTATTAAATGTATTCAAATTGATTGCATTTATTAAATAATTTATTTAAAAAACATTCATTCATTCATTCATTCATTCCAGTTTAATAGTAGGCTACTACTTTTTTCTTTTTCTTTTTTTTTCTTTTTTTTTTGCTAATTTGGATGAAGATGAATGTTTTGATTTATTTTGGGGCATTATATCAGGGTTGAAAATAGGGGGTGGGTGACTTGGGGGACTTTAGGAGTCCAGAGAGTGAATTCCAAGGGTGGAAGGAGTTCCAGTTCAAAATGTACAGAATTTCCATCTTTTATCCACCATGTAACAGCCTCCAAATGCTATGCAAATTCCACATATAAATATGGGATTTTCTGCATCTATTGTTTAAAAATATAAAATATGGTTAGTATGCGAAAGATCTCCCAACAGGAGTGGATAAAGCAATATTGAGGACTAAGTTATCTAATTTACTCACAACTTCTGACCAGAATTTCTTGACACATGTCCAGGCCCAAAATGAATGACTATCATCTAACATATTATGACAAAAACCAATATATAATAAAGTTTTAAAGCTTACGTAAGCATGTTCCTTAGGTCCTGGCATAGATACACTGAAAAACACACTGCAAAATCATGATTGAGAGAGTGAATCGCGGCCTGCACAGATAATCCATTTACTCTTAAATAAATATTTCCCTTTCGTCCATTTCATTCTCTGCTCTGCCATCAATAAAGGATACTACTGACTTCCTATTAGCCGGTCTGGAGTGTTCACTGCTTCCTGCCAAGTGTCAGCAGGCATAAACACAAACACAGACACACACAAATACGCACAAAATGTACATACTCTTTTCCTGTCAACTGTTTTCACTTTTTCATTCAGTGAACTAATAACTTCCTTCCTGCACCCAGGGTTTGACACAAGATATGAGAGGGGCGAGAGAGAGAGAGAATAAACAGGAGATAGCAGAAGAGAGCGAGACAAAGAGAGAAAGCCTGGCTCAGAGTGAGGAAGTGGCACTAAGTGAATGATAAACAGTGAGAGCGAGGTCATGTGTGCAGTTTGCTCAAGCGCAACTAATAAAAGTCTTCCTCCCTGTGATCGCTATCAGTGCACACACACAGCCGACTCTACATCAACACTAGCATATGTTCCTAAATCCTCACAACCGTGCAGTAACATTAAAGAGAAAGTTCAAGCAAAAATTATAATTATGTAATCACTTACTCACCTGCATGTCGTTCTAAACTTGCATGACTTTATTCTTCTGGAAAATATGATTTTTTTGTTTTTGTACATATAATGGAAGCCAATGGGCACCAAAACTGTTTGGTTACCAACATTCTTCAAAATATCTTTTCACATAAGAAAATTCAGAAAAAAAGTCATAAAGTCATACAGGTTTGGAATGACTTGAGGGTGAATAAATGATGACTGAATGTTCATTTTTGGCAGAACTTTCACTTTAAGGGACAAATTAAACAAACTCTGTCACTTTTTTGTGCTGTGTTTCAATTCAAAAACCTGCATCTTATTCTGTAACCACCCACAATTCAGTCTAACCAGGCGCTAAATGCATCGAAATAGCGCTGAGATGTGAAAATTTTAATTATGTCATTGTTTTCAGCACAAACACGCCTTCTTTGTATGTAAATTAGGCTCATAATATATACAGTCTTATTTGCAAAACAGCGCAATTTGCCTGTCTTTGCACTATTAGCGCCCATGGAATAAAATAAGTTAATTTTATTTAAAATAATGTTTGTGAAGATTTCTATTGATAATGACAGCGACAATTCATCAAATGGTGATCAAATGATGGAGAACTGCATTAACCAGCCATACATTGAGACGCACAGTGTAATCACACAAACTGCATTTTAAAGCCGGCTCTTTACATAACAAATCCAATATATTTGTGCCTCACTTCTCCTCTGGCCAACAAACGAACATGGTGTGGCTTTGATTCAGGGCAGGCTACATCACAAGTCAGAAATCAGATTTGGGATTGTTAGCATTCAAATACTTCACCCAGTTCATTTTGCTTGAAGACTGGTTTCATCATGAAGGTATGGAGCCAAAGCTGGCCAGAGGGACTGTGCGGAGGACCTCAGGATCTGTCGTGTCGACAAGGCCTTCACAGGGGATTGTCTAGTTGACAGGATATCTGCTGACATTTAGGGCTCTGTTATGGTTGTGTCTAGGTGCAGGTTCAACATCTGATCTGGATATAGACCGGAAACGGCTGACGACGGTAACCTCGGGATAAACAGAGAGACTAATATTAGTGTAGATGCCATTTTTCTTACGATGTAACCAGTACATAAGGTGTTATGGGAAGTGTTCCCAGTTGACCTAATTTATGCAGCCTAACAACTCTTTAATGGATGTGAATTATAGAAATGTAATAATGTGTTACATGTATGCCATGTTAAAGAGATGCATTATAGAAGTAATAGAACACTAAAGTGTATTTACTAATGGAATGTGGCTGATATTTTAATTGGAATGCAGAATTTAGGTAACAACCCGAATTCCAGAAATGTTGGGACGTTTTTTAAATTTGAATAAAATGAAAACTAAAAGACTTTCAAATCACATGAGCTATTATTTTATTCACAATAGACCATAGATAACATAACAAATTATTAAACAGAGAAATTGTTACACTTTTATCCATTAAATGAGCTCATTTCAAATTTGATGCCTGCTTCAGGTCTCGAAAAAGTTGGCACGGGGGCAACAAATGGCTGAAAAAGCAAGACATTTTGAAAAGATTCAGCCAGGAATACTTCCAGAAACCACTGTCGGTAAACACAATCCGCCGTGCCATCTGCAGATGCCAACTAAAGCTCTATCATGCAAAAAGGAAGCCATATGTAAACATGGTCCAGAAACGCCGTTGTGTCCTGTTGGCCAATGCTCATTAAAAATTGACTGTTTCAAAGCGGAAAAGTGTTCTATGGTCAGACGAGTCCAAATTTGACATTCTTGTTGGAAATCACGAACGCCGTGTCCTCCTGGCTAAAGAGGAGGGAGACCTTCCAGCGTGTTATCAGCATTCAGTTCAAAAGCCAGAATCTCTGATGGTATGGTGGTGCATAAGTGCATACGGTATGGGCAGCTTGCATGTTTTGGAAGGCACTATGAATCATTATACGAAAAATACGTCAAAGATGACCATGAACTCTACAGCAGCTAGAAACCTATATCAGGGCAAGAATGGGACCAAATTTCAACACCAAAACTCCAGAAACTCATAATCTCGATGCCCAGATGTCTTCAAACTGTTTTGAAAAGAGGAGATGCTACACCATGCCCCCGTCCCAACTATTTTGAGACCTGTAGCAGGCATCAATTTTGAAATGAGCTCATTTTGTGCATAAAATTGTACAATTTCTCTGTTTAAACATTTGTCATGTTATCTATGTTCTATTGAGAATAAAATATTGGCTCATGTGATGTGAAAGTCTTTTAGTTTTCATTTTATTCAAATTAAAAAAATGTTCCAACTTTTCCGGAATTCGGGTTGTACAAATAACTATTACATTTGGAATCTGTGATCAGACTGGACTAATTTGAATGAACAAGAATTTGTGTATGCATTCCTTGAAGCATAAAATGAGACAAAAGTCATATGCTTCCCCCTCTCTATGAGGTCCTCATGTAATATACCACTGTTTGAAGAATTTATTTAAGGTGTGGGAGTCCATTTGTAGTCCATCATTAAAACTCTGTCTTGCAGATATGGAATAAAAATGATCTTCCAAAACTTACCGCCAGATTCTGGAAGATAAATTCTTCAAACAGTGGTTCAAGGAGATGTGGTGCTGGTCCTTCAAGAGTCACTCTCAATCTGTTTGTCTATAAACCCTATAAAAAAACAGTCTCCATATATTTCACAACACTTCAGCTCGTGATTCTTCTTAAGTGTGGGTCATATTTCAGGAGATCCTGACACCTTGCACTTCTGGAGACAACAGGTAGGTTGCAGTTCTGGAAAATGGGGGCACTGGAGACTAAAGGGTTCCTAATGGTTTCACACTTAATTCTTCACCTTAATTCTTAATTCTTTTGCAGTTATCATCTGTCTTTTCTTCTCTACCTGTTTTTGTCTGATGAGCATTTTGCTGTCCAATGGTCATGCTTTAATTTCACAATTTCTAGTATTGCATCCTTCTCATGGACATTTATTAATTTTTGACTTTTCAGTCTGTGTTAAATCTCTTTTTGGCTCATTTTATCTGTAAAAGAAAACCTGCTTAATATCTATGCACACCTGAATATAAGGCATTTTTCACTCACAGCCTTCATGAACAATTATATATCACTTATAAATGATTAAATACAAAATTAATTGTAGTTATTAAGATTGATGTGGTTTGGAATTGGTAAAATGTGCTTGGAAAAAAATATGATCAGAAAATCAGCTTGCATAATAATTATGCACGCAGTGTACACTGTAAAAAAATAATTGTTGGTTTAACTTAAAAAAAAGTTACCAGGTTGCCTTGAGTTCATTGAAATTAAAAATTTGAGTTAATGCAATGAAGGCAATTGATTTAATCAACATAAACTCAAAATATTACATTATCTGAACCACATTAATTATTTAGGTTGATTTGATAAAAGAAAAAATGTTGTGATAACAAATCATGAAAGTATTTTTTTACAGTGTATGTGAAGAGGTACTGTAATGAGCACATGATTGTGGGAGATTTCCATCTCTCCCTCCCCCTCAACTCTCATTGGATGTCCGGAGGAAACTGCTGGAATAATGAAAGGCCTGAAAGCTGTTTCTTCACATTAGTGCTCTGGCCCGACTCCAGAAGAGTAGCATTCACAGCTAACGTGATGCGAGGGGTCCACTCAAACACTCACATGCGCAAATCTAAACACGTTCACAAACACGATATAACCTGATGGACTTTCACGATAAACATGATAAAATCAATACAGCACAATACATAATTTGATTAGATTTACCACTATTAAAGGGATATTCTGGATTAAATATAATTTGAGTTCAGCAACTGTGACTTACCACAGCAATTCATTTGTTTAATGTGTATTCAACTACCTCTGAATATGATTTGAGTTATCCAAATCTGTATTTAGTGCTGTGATCACTTAAAACATTTTAATAGGATAGTTTAACCTACATTTTAAATTTTGTCATCATTCTCATGTCGTTCAGTATTTGCATCTATTTATTTGAATAATCATGTTTCAACAGAAATGTATTCAACTTGCTTAGAATCAGCATGAATCGGTCAATTGTGAAAACTTATTAATAATAATTAGAATAATAATTTTAGACCTAAATATGTTTTGAATGTCTTTCTTATTTGGAACACAAATTATAGGTAATATGTATGTATGTATGTATGTCAACACAGAGAAAGTCAATGGGCTCTAATGTTGTTTGGACCTCATTGTTCTTCAAAAAAATTCTTCTTTTGTGTCTTCTTTTGTTTTTGCGTAAAACTTTTGCAGTTTAAAAAGCTTACGCTACGTCCTACGCCTTCCCTATTAAACTTACGGAAAAAGTGTAACTGACGCGATGCCAGTTTACACTTTCTTCGTAACTTGAATATGGAAGGCGGTCGGGCGGAAGCTAGATATTTTACTTCATAACTTGTTAAATATGGAAATGTTATTTTACACAAACGCATCGCTTCGCTTCAGAAGGCCTTTATCAACCCCCTGGAGCCGTGTGGAGTACTTTTATAGAGGATGGACGTGGATGAGACACTTTCTTCAGCTCATACTCGTTTGGTTACGCATACTGCCATTATAAAGCTCGGATGCGTCAGGATATTTATTAATATAACTCCGATTGTTTTAATCAGAAAGAATAAAGTCATATACACCTAGGATGGCTTGAGAGTGAGTAAAGCTCGGGGTAATTTTCATTAGAAAGTGAACTAATCCTTTAAGCAGCAGCACAGGCTTTCTAGCAAAAACACAAATGCACATTTTCACACACTGTCTCACTGAAATCATATGTCTTCCACTGTATTAGACAATGATCAGCATGTTCTCTACAGACTTGACCTTCCACTCTGAGTTCCTCACTGTTTACAGGACCACACAAATCTGTTTTTCTGCATGCCTGTGATATTATGTCATCCTCTTCCTATAATGACCCCTCACAATGAAAAGTGGATGTTTTTTTGGGTGACAAAAAGTTAACCCGCACACATTCTCTCCAATCCCAAAGCAATAAAATGTTAAATGTTGTTGATATGAATGGCCAATAATGGAAAAAAATGTTCTACAGAAATTCCAAGATATAAAGAGAAAGTATAACTCATTGACGTAAATAGATTTTATTCTCTCATAAACGAGTGTCCAAATGGCATTGTCTTGTCATCGAAGCACGCAAACACGATATGTTGTCCTTTAGCTTTACAGACATACAAACATTCAAAACTCCTTATCAAATCAGTAAAGCTGTCCAATTTTGCCAGAAATATTGCTGTAATTATATTAGCGAGAGCGTTTTATGAGAGGATTTATTTAACTGATTTATATCATTCACAATAAGCACCACTGTATGTTTTTGTGAGTGTCATAAACAGGGCTTATAAAAGTGCTTATTGCAGGTTCATGACAAAAAATTTATAAAATGTAATATGATTAGACAAGACCTACAATTATAGCAGGGGCCTTGGACAGAAAACACACACATACACAACACACATGGGTATGCAGAGACAACATCAAGCTTATGCTTCCTGTGATTCATTTAGCTCTATTGGCTTATTTGATTTTCTGAATACTGCGTGCTCTTTGATATAATCGAGATGATCCCTTGGCTGAATGGCTAGACAGAAAGCATAATAAACGTATGCAGAGACAGTGAGACATGACATTCGGTCATGGTCATGGACATCCTCATGGTATTCATCATGTTGCTCCAAAATCAATCATTGTACGTACAGGATTAGGATATCAGTTTCTTCTGTGTTTTGTTATATAAACTGATGTTTGAATTATTTTAAAAATGTTGAAACTCCCATCCTTTATGGCAGTGCCTATTCCTCAAAAGTGCTGTTGTATCATCTAGTATCTTTTTGGACAGTCTCTGTCAGTTTTGTTTACGATATCAGACATCAGTGAACAGACTGTTGTGGCCCATGGGTGATCTATCTGAGGCAAAAAGCAAAGAACTATCAGGCTAGCCGAAACATCTAAATATGCAATTTCTGTTTAGAGTGACAAGAGGGAAGCCTTTGTTAAGTCAGCAGTAGATCATAACAACGCTTATGTCAGTGTCCAAACCTGGCTCAACTTCAGAGAAAGAGGAATTCACAGCACAGATGATCAGACATAACATGATCAAAGTCAAAAGAGCCAGATTAAAATCGTCTCAAATGGCCTCATGGAGATAAGTTTTGTATTGTCAACGTGATGCTTTGATGCTCTACAACAGTTGCACAACGTGACACAAACAACTGTGACTCAAAGGGGGATCATGGGTCTGTTTTGACAGGATTCCAGACAGCAGAGAAAACAATGCTAAATGCAAAAAAGAAAAGAAAAGAAAAATATATAATATATTAAAATATAAAATATTGTACTAATCATACATAAGTGATATATTTTTATAAATATATACATTACAAATCAATAAAATAAATTGTAAAACAATATTCTTGAATAATTATAAACATAATAGATAGATTGACAGATAGATTGACAGATAGATTGACAGATAGATAGATAGATAGATAGATAGATAGATAGATAGATAGATAGATAGATAGATAGATAGATAGATAGATAGATAGATAGATAGATAGACAGAGATTGATTGATTGACAGACAGACAGACAGACAGACAGACAGACAGACAGACATTAGATAGATAGATAGATAGATAGATAGATAGATAGATAGATAGATAGATAGATAGATAGATAGATAGATAGATAGATAGATAGATAGATAGATGATTGACAGACTTAAATTATTTTATTACTATTTTATTTAGTCACTTTTGCCACTTTTTGCCAAAAACTACACTTAAAAAAAAAGAAGAAAATTTACTGAAAAAAGAAGTGTCAAGTGGTTCCACACAACTATATTGAGTAATTTGTACAAATAACAATTTAGTTGTATGAACGAAAGAAATTCAAGTAAAGCTGACAAAATTTCTTTGAGTAAATACAAATCATTTGAATGTCACTGTTACATAATATTTATATGTGCAGTTTACTTAATAATGTTATGTTTATTACGTAAGGTGAAAACATTTATTGACTTAATTTACCTTATTAAATGAACCATTTGCTCTACAAAATGCACTCAAAAAATAACTTATTGAACAAACTAAATTGAATTAAGAGCAGGAATTCCATCCTATAAACATGCGTATATGAGTGCTCAGCCTAAACACAGGCCACACTCTTCTGCATAATAGTAACCACAAAATTCTAAAACATTACAGAAACTACTCTAAATGTCCAACACTCTAAAAACTGCTGGGTTAAATATGGACAAAACCAGGGATTGGGTTGTTTTCACCCAGCCATTTTTTTCAACCAATTTTGGATTTATTTTTTAGCCAGCAATATAGTAATATAGTAAAAGGCGTGTTTTTGCTCACCCCCAAATAGGGGCAAATTTGTGGGGTATTTTAAGCTGAAACTTGACCAGACCAGAGACTTATATTACATCATGTGAAAGAGGGCATAATAGGTGCCTTTTAACCCAACCTGCTGGGTTTGTCCATATTTTACCCAGCATGGGTTTTTTTAACCCAGCATTTTTTAGAGTGAACATAACTGAACATTAAACACTAACATAAACTAACAACATCTTTCCCTTTAATGAAAAAGACATAAAATAACACTTTAATCCCTAAATTTACTCTCCTAATGCAGTCCCTTGCAAAGCATGCTGGGAACTATGCAGTTAGTTATGTCAACATTAATTTGTGCATTTCACTCAGCAATGTTAAGTTGACTGAACGAACACTTACTAAGTAAAGTTGACAATACTCATTTTTAGTAGAAACAACCCAGTTAACTAACAACAGTGAAAGTTCTTTTTTTTTTTAGTGTACTTGAAAACCACTGACCTGCAAAAACAGAGTCCTGTTCTAACAACCACAAACCACAAAATTAAAACATATGGCAAGAACCCAACAGTGGGCTTGATATAAAGTACAATAAACACTAGGAGATATTTTCTTGCAGATATTCTTTGTTCTGGGCAGCTCAAAGTGAGATAATATAATCCAAAGACAGAAATTGTTTCATAGAGAAAGACATCTGTTTCAAAAAACAACCTGACAATTAACAAATCAAATGTGATATGCCAAATCGAGGGCCATCATTTATTTTCTATTATACTTGAGTGAGTGGAAATTCTAACAAAAACAATGCTTTCAGAAATGTCCACCCGCAGAGCAAACGTCCTCATCTCACTTTTTTCTTCCCTTCTCCTGCTGTGCTATTGAGGCTTTATTTGAGCATGATAAGCACTCCACTGCTTTCCCAAAAACCCTCTGTTTGAATTTCTGAACATGCAGCTGGCTCATAACGATAAAGAGCTCTTTTCAAAAATGGAGAATACACACGTGTTACAGTGTGACGATCACGGCTGATTAAAAAAAAAGAAAAATACTCTATAGCAAACACACTGAGCTAGGCTGCATGTGAGCCCTCAGTTTTTCCATGGAAAGAAAAGTGTAGCAGGCTCAGGGAAAGATAAGGCTGGGAAGGAGGGAATCAAAAGATATCCACACACTTGTGCAGAAGGGGGGGAAGGAGAAACAAATATTCAGATATTTTTTTTCCAAAACAAGACTATCCTCAAATTAGTAGTGGAAAGAGAAAAGGAAACGACAGGAAGAAATGTGGAAAATGGCCCAAATGAGCTCTACGGGTGGAAGCTTCAAATCATATGATGTGTCTCTAACCTCTAGGCCACAGCTCTGATCTTACTGTACGCTTATACCATTGACTTGCATGTGCCCCAGTTGTCTTACACAGGCTCTCACTCACTTTCAGCCTTCCTGTAACCTCATTGCACCCTATTTGGGCTTGGTAAAAGCTTTGGGCTTTATCTGGGCACATTGATTTCCAATGTTTACAGCTGGCTTTCTTCAGTGTGAGCAGCAATCTCTGTGCTGAGAGAATTGTGAGAAAAGCTGTGCTGAGAGAATTGTGCTCTGAAAAAAATGGCCAATTCTTCTCTTTCCTAATCAAGGTAGCTGTTTATTTAAATGTGACAAGTGAAAGCTTCTGTAGTGTTTCAGGATGATAAGATGATATTCCCATTATACACCCAAAAATGACAATTCTGCCACCATTTACTCTCATGTTGTCCCAAACCTGAATGCTGTTATATATGTATGTATGCATTCATTCATTCATTCATTCATTCATTCCTGGAACACAAAAGGACACATTTTAAATGAAATTCATGCAGCCATAAGTGCAAGTCATAACAGTTTAAAGGATTAGTTCACTTTCAAAAAAATTTTTCCTGATAATTTACTCACCGTTCATGTCTTTCTTTCTTCAGTCGAAAAGAAATTAAGGTTTTTGATGAAAACATTCCAGGATTATTCTCCTTATAATGGACTTCAATGGCCTCCAGACGGTTGAAGGTCAAAATTATAGTTTCAGTGCAGCTTCAAAGGGCTTTAAACGATACCAGACGAGGAATAAGGGTCTTATCTAGCGAAACTATTGGTCATTTTTTTTTTAAATACAACTGTATATGCTTTATAAACACAAATTATCGCCTTGCACGTGCTTCTGCTTTCCGTATTCTTCAAAAATCTTACGCTGCATGTCCTACGCCTTCCCTATTCAACTTATGGGGAAAAACGAAACTGGCGCCGCGTTCGTTCCGTAAGTTGAACGTGCAAGGCGATAATTTGTGTTTATAAAGCATATACAGTTGTATTTTTTCCGAAAATGACTGATCGTTTCGCTAGATAAGACCCTTATTCCTCGTCTGGTATCGTTTAAAGCCCTTTGAAGCTGCACTGAAACTATAATTTTGACCTTCAACCGTCTGGAGGCC
>RJVU01047220.1:2583744-2621407 GCA_003731715.1 Anabarilius grahami | reverse complement strand
ATTGCTGTTTAAACATTGTTTAAGAAGCAATAGCATATTATTTAGACATCCATAATTGTTTTACAATTTTAATGATATAAATTCCATATGAAACCATTATTTATTCAACAATTATTATTTATTACCATGTACTATTTTTATATTTTACATTTTTGCTGACTTTTTTTTTAAGAAGCAATGGCAAAACAGTTTTCATTGCCCCACTATTGGGCCTATTCAACAAACTGCATATTTTTTTTCAGTAAACAATAGTGGAAATGTTCATTACATTTTTGTAGGCAAGTCTTTTCTGACTATTTCCTAAGAAACATTCACTGAAAGACCCTGCATGGTCTTCCTTATACCGGATGATAGCCTATACATTTACTCCATGGTGAAGAATGCATTTTGAATGAAAGCATGCACAAATATCACATATTTTGCTACAGATAAAACATTGCAGTACCATGGTTTTGTTGGTGTTAGATATTGTTGCGTTAAGTGCTACAGTAACTCAGGCCCACAGTGTATGACAGCTCTGAATCTCTGTAGTGCAGTCTTGCGAGAAGACTGTTAGAAGTGCAGCTGTGTTTAGTTTACGCTTCATCGTCTTTAAATCATATAGCAGACAAACTACTACTTTTCCAGTAAATATTTCTCCGTGCAGCAGAGGGCAGTCCCCAAAACGGCAACATTTGGACACATACACACACAAGTTCACACTCTGCCCCCCAAAACGCCTCAGCTGGCATTCTGCACGTTCTGGTCCAGTTCACACCAGCATCTGATGAGTCAAACTCCTCATTTCAGACTAATCAGTTGACTGCACTAATTGCAAATGCAAATATGCAAATTTAAATTAATTAATTACTCCACTAATTAGTTCTCTGGTCTTTTCAGGTAATAAATCATTGTGTAGTTGAAAGAAAGAGATGGAGAGAGAAGGGAAATGCATTTATCTGCCATCTACTACTCTTATAGTGATTCACACATACACTCAACATGGGTCCTGTTAAACTCAGAGGAGAAAGTTTGGAAGAATTCCAACAGGAATGAATTTAGGATGTGTTTTATTGACCATTTGAATCATATATATTTTTTGTCAAGGCACCATGCAAATATCATGGTACCATACTACCGTTCAAAAGTTTGGGGTCAGAAAAGTTTTTTATATTTTCATTTTTTTCTGAAAGAAATTAGTACTTTTATTCAGGAAGGATGCCTTAAATTCATTAAAAGTGACATTAAAGACTTTTATTATGTTACAAAAGATAATCAGCAAAGAATCCTGAAAGAAAATGTATCACGGTTTCCACAAAAGCAGCACAACTGTTTTTAGCATTGATAATTATAAGAAATGTTTCTTGAGCAGCAAATCAGCATATTAGATTGATTTCTTAAAGGGATAGTTCACCCAAAAATGAAAATCCTGTCATTAATTAGGCCTATTAGGGCTGCATGATTTATCGTGATTAAACCGCACTCGATTTGGCAAAGGCTGCGATTATTTTATGCGCAGCTTGTCAGAGCTGCACGGCTCTGTGATCAGTAGTAAACGCTGCCCCATCTGAAAGCCAGAGGGCGCTCTTGCGCAGAAACTCTAAATATGCCCTGCCGCAGAAGAAGATAACGCACGTCATATCGCTGTAGCTAAATAATTTAAACATGACTAATGAACACCTTATTCTGTGTAAGAAGCCACATCATCTCATAGAAGGACACTCAACTGTTTTTATGAAGTGAGTTTGGAGTAAAAACATGTTATTAAATGTTGTCTTTTGTTGGACAAGATGTTAATAAATGCTTCTTATGTCTGGTAAGATGTTTGACGCGTGTTGCTTTTTCAAATGTACATTATAAGCGACTCAAACTCGCAGTGCTTTCAGATGGATTAGCATTTGGAGCCATACTTCACTCACAAGCTGTGCATAAAAACAATAATCGCAGCCTTTGCGATCACACTAAGAATCGCGTTTAAGCCATAATCTTCTTTAAGTTCAATGTTATTTTTCGTGTTTTGCAGCCCTATTAATTACTCACCCTCATACCATTCCAAACCCATAACACTTTCATTCATCTTCAGAACACAAATAAAGAACTTTTTGATAAAATCTGAGAGCTTTCTGTCTCTCCATTGACAGTCTACGCAACTACCATTTTGATTCTTTAAAAAGTTCACAAAGAGATTGTAGAACTAATCCATATGAATTGAGCGGTTAAGTCCACATTTTCTGAAGAGACCTGATTGGTTTATATGATGAACAGATTGAATTTATGCTTTTATTCACATATGAACACTCATCAGTTGTGGTAAACGGAAGCTCAAGCATGTTTGCTTGATGCACGAGAGCCAATGAGATTCATTCTGGTGTTACGCAGCATGTTTGAGCTTCAGCAAGAGGCTTGTTTTCACGCATCAAGCAGGTTCGGTTGGTTTGTGTTCGCTGATCAGTGTTTATATGCGAATAAAGGTCTTACAGGTTTGGAATGACATGAGGGTGAGTAATTAATGACAGAATTTTCATTTTAGGGTGAACTAACCCTTTAAGGATAATGTGACACTGAAGACTGAAGTAATGATGCTGTAAATTCAGATTTGATCACAGTAATAAATTACATTTTACTATATATTCACATAGAAAACAGCAATTTTATAATGTAAAAATATTTCACTTTTTATTGTATTTATGATCAAATAAATGCAGCATTGGTGAGCTCTTACTGACCCCAAACTTTTAAATAGTAGTGGATATATCTGAGTACTATTCCATCTGAGATAACTGCTGTACCATGGTACCACCCAGTATTTTATTTTTTTTGTCAGGTTTTTATCAGCTATACCATAGGAGGCGGATGGTAAACCTGGATGATGCATTGCTATTCTTCCACCTGTAAATGAGGCTTTTTGTTGCCACAGCGATGACAGCTCGTGCTCGTCAGCTGTTTTAATTATCACATTATCAGCATTTAAAGGCAGTGTGATGAGCCGAGTTGCTAATGAAGGCGCTGGAACTCTCACAATGAGACGGAGATGAGACAAACCGCCTGCCAGAATCACAGGTGACACTCTGACTGGTGGTCCGATTCGAAGCTGCTGGTGGCACAGAGAATCTTACAGGCAGAAAAAAGAAGGATGTGTTAGAGAAAGAAGCATATGCCGTACCTTTCCTTGAGTAAATCTCTTAAAAATAGAACTTTTTCCCCTGCAGATGTTTCTTGCTGTGGCATTAACTAACACCTTCACTACTGACAGTGTTGTGAGGCGCACCCTCACCTCACATTTCATAATCACACCTTTACTGTGTTGCAAAATGCAAAAAGCGCCCTGATTTCCACCACACACACACACACACACACATGATTGATCACAAAGTACGACGTTACACAAAGATTCACGTTATAACAGGTGCATCTGCTGGTTTTCGGTCTTCCTGTTCAAGGTGTTTTAAGTTCTTCCTGTGATCTTTCCTTCAGGTTCATTGAATATCTGACTATTATCAAAGAAGAAATCACTAAGAAACAACATTTTCTTTTTAATATTCATTATTTATTAGATTTCATGTTGTTTGCATCCTTTGGAATTTCTTATCAGTTCTTATCTGGGATCAGAGCCGATTCAGGTGTAGACAGGCAAAAAACTGGAAAATTGAAAAGGTTTCATTCAAAAATTGCTAGTCATTTTCACAAATAATTAAAAAGAAATGGCAATTAACACAATGAACTAAACATGAAATTTAGAAATAGAAAAACTGAAATAGTACTATTATCTGTTTCTATTTTTTAGTGTAGACAGACAGACGGATTAATAGACAGACAGACAGAGAGACAGATAGATAGATAGATAGATAGATAGATAGATAGATAGATAGATAGATAGATAGATAGATAGATAGATAGATAGACGGATTAATAGACAGACAGACAGAGAGACAGATAGATAGATAGATAGATAGATAGATAGATAGATAGATAGATAGATAGATAGATAGACATACTGACTGACAGACAGACAGACACAGATAGACAGATAGATAGACAGACAGATAGATAGATAGATAGTCAGTCAGTCAGTACATCTATCTATCGATCTATCTGTCTGTCTGCATATCTGTCTGTCTGTCAGTCAGTCAGTCAGTCAGTATATCTATCTGACAGACAGACAGACAGATATGCAGATAGATAGATAGATAGATAGATAGACATACTGACTGACTGACAGACAGACAGACAGATATGCAGACAGACAGACAGACAGATAGACAGACAGACAGATATATTGATAGACAGACAGATAGATAGATAGACAGACAGACAGATATATTGATAGACAGACAGATAGATAGATAGTCAGTCAGTCAGTCAGTATATCTATCTATCTATCTGTCTGTCTCTCTGCATATCTGTCTGTCTGTCAGTCAGTCAGTCTATCTATCTGACAGACAGACAGACAGACAGATATGCAGACAGACAGACAGACAGATAGACAGATATATTGATAGACAGACAGATAGATAGACAGACAGACAGATATATTGATAGACAGACAGACAGATAGATAGATAGTCAGTCAGTCAGTCAGTATATCTATCTATCTATCTATCTATCTGTCTGTCTCTCTGCATATCTGTCTGTCTGTCAGTCAGTCAGTCTATCTATCTGACAGACAGACAGACAGACAGACAGATATGCAGACAGACAGACAGATAGATAGACATACTGACTGACTGACTGACTGACAGACAGACAGACAGACAGATATGCAGACAGACAGACAGATATATTGATAGACAGACAGATAGATAGATAGATAGTCAGTCAGTCAGTATATCTATCTATCTATCTATCTGTCTGCCTGTCTGCATATCTGTCTGTCTGTCAGTCAGTCAGTCAGTCAATCAGTATATCTATCTGACAGACAGACAGACAGACAGACAGATATGCAGACAGACAGACAGATAGATAGATAGACATACTGACTGACTGACAGACAGATATGCAGACAGACAGACAGATAGATAGATAGATAGACAGACATATATATGATAGACAGACAGACAGACAGACAGACAGACAGATAGATAGATAGATAGATAGATAGATAGATAGATAGATAGATAGATAGATAGATAGATAGATAGATAGATAGACAAATTGACTTTTGTCCTCAATTGCCCCTGGAACATTCTTCAATATATTTCCTTTAGCGTTTTGATGAAAAAATAACAATGCAGGCTTGAAACGACATGAGGGTGAGTAAATAATGACAGGATTTTCATTTTTGAATGAACTAACCCTTCAATAGGTTTGCAAGACCATCAAAAGAACAATCTTACATTATTGAGCATCATGAAGTGGTGAAATGATCATTCTGATGGAGCGATGGCAGTAGAGGACAGGCACACACACAGACAGAGACGTGCGGGTTGGCTGGGCACTGTTATTCTGCTGTGATTAGAGGACTTTGGGTCTTAGAACCACCATCTACAGCTGTGCTGTTTCTACCAATTACATGGCCCATATGCCAGCAGCCTCTCCGCCCAGGTGGAACCTCAGATGGAAGGAAAGGTGTAACATGCTGGTGGACACACACAAACACACACAACTCATACCCAAACACGCACAAATGTGGAGGTGTCTTATTTCCTGAAAGACATGCACAGGCACTTAGAGTGTTAAATATAGAAAGGTTGATCTTTTATGTATCATTCAATTAGGCAGAAGTTTCTCCTAGCGAGAAGTTTGGTGCTACATTCTGTTTTAAACAAGCATGTGGATTGCTGCTATGTAAGTAATGAAATATTTAAAATATTCAGTGACGCCTAAAAACATGAAAACACAGATGGAGAAAACCAGCACTAATTAACATGAAATCTGAAATCATGAATAATTTATTTGTTTTTAAAATGTACAATGTAAATATATTGGAGGTAAGACATCTGAGAAAGAGAGGTGAAAGGATTTCATATGTTCTGCCGCAGGGCAAATATCACGTTAACAAGAGCATGTTCAATAGAATCAGAATGATAGCAGAAATATGGCATCAGTGTTGGAGGTGAAACATCTGCTTCTTACATTTTTACATAACTTCATACATTTCTACAAAATGTTTTATTCATTAACATGAAAGATATTTATTGCATGACAGATATATCACTGAAACTACCAATAGATGTTCATTTTTGTGTTTACAAATACGTAAAGGTCATGTGATAGCTGATTGTGTTCAGTTTAAGAGCTCTCAATGAAATTTAATCAAATTACTACTTATGTTTTTTTTTTTTTTAAAGTTTGATTTAAAAATAAAGAAACATTAAGTATTTGACATATGGTATTATTTTTTATGTATGCATTTATTTTCATTTGTTCCATTTTTTAAAAATAATAATGAGCAAAATAACATAATTGTGCTTATTATATTAACTAAAAGAAAATAAACTAAATGAAAATATTAAATTTTTATATTTTAATTTTATATTAAGTAATTTTACAAAATGATGTATTTACAATTTGATTTAAATAAACAATAAAATAAAGGTATGCATTAAGCATTTGACATGGTTTTAATTTCCTTAATTTTATGTATGTATTAATGTATTTATTTATTTTCTTCTAGTTTTTAAAACAATAACAATCAGCAATATAACAATATTGCTTATTATTATTATTTATGAAATAGTTTAACAAAATTGTGCATATTAAATTTGTTTTAAAATAAAAAATAAAGGTATAAAGACATGCATTAATTTCTTCTAGCTTTTAAAATAATACAGATGAGCAATGCAATATTATAATATTGCTTATAATTCAAATAAAATAAAGGAAATACAAAACTTTTAAAAATTGTTTTAAAAATAATGTATATATATTTTTTTCATTATTATTTTAAAATATCATTATTGAATATTCACATTTTATGAGGTTTTCCTAGGATGAAGCGGGTGTGATAACTGTATAGAGTGACAGTGATGACTGTATAATGTGTTTCAGGGTTAAATCTTCTGGTCTCCCCGTGCTGAGAACTCTGGGCTGCTCTCAGCAGCTCAATAATCCACCCCTTTTTATCAGGTCGTGTGTATTGGCAGACTCTGCCTCTCTCTCAGCTTCTCTCTCTGACTCACTGCCAGTAAATTATGGCACTCATGTACTTGTAGTCGCTCCAGTGCTGATTTGGAACAGGAAATGCTGTTTCATCATTGGTTGGGTCGGATCCAGCAGCTGACATCAGCTGTCAGTCATACGAGAGTGTTTGTATGAGAGTGTTTCTGTTTGCTGAATCCAGTCATGATGTGTATGGATCTCTTGAGGTTGTCTTTCATTTGTCAGGAATATGAGTGAGTGAGTGAGTGAGTGAGTAAGTTGAGTGAGTGAGTGAGAGAGAGTCAGTTGAGTGAGTGAGTTAGGTGAGTGAGTGAGTGAGTTAGGTGAGTGAGTTGAGTGAGTGAGTGAGTGAGTCAGTTGAGGGAGTGAGTTAGGTGAGTGAGTGAATGAGTCAGTTGAGTGAATGAGTCAGTTGAGTGAGTGAGTGAGTGAGTGAGTGAGTGAGTCAGTTGAGTGAGTGAGTGAGTGAGTTAGGTGAGTCAGTGAGTGAGTGAGTGAGTCAGTTGAGTGAGTGAGTGAGTGAGTGAGTGATTGAGTCAGTTGAGTGAGTGAGTGAGTGAGTTAGGTGAGTGAGTGAATGAGTGAGTCAGTTGAGGGAGTGAGTGAGTGAGTGAGTGAGTGAGTCAGTTGAGTGAGTGAGTGAGTGAGTTAGGTGAGTGAGTGAGTGAGTGAGTGAATGAGTGAGTCAGTTGAGGGAGTGAGTGAGTGAGTGAGTCAGTTGAGTGAGTGAGTGAGAGAGAGTCAGTTGAGTGAGTGATTGAGTTAGGTGAGTGAGTTGAGTAAGTTGAGTGAGTGAGAGTGAGTGAGTGAGAGAGAGAGAGTCAGTTGAGTGAGTGAGTGAGTGAGAGAGAGAGAGTCAGTTGAGTGAGTGAGTTAGGTGAGTGAGTTGAGTGAGTGAGTGAATCAGTGAGTCAGTTGAGGGAGTGAGTGAGTGAGTCAGTTGAGTGAGTGAGTGAGTTAGGTGAGTGAGTGAGTGAGTGAGTGAGTGAGTGAGTGAGTGAGTGAGTGAATGAGTGAGTCAGTTGAGGGAGNGAAAGGAGCAACACTTATCCACTAGAATCTGAAAAAATATTTCCTTTGAAACCTAAACTAAAGTGGAACCAATCCAGCTCTGAACAATTTAAAAAACATATAAACAATCCTACTATATTAAAAATGCTGGATGACTTTATATCCACTAATTTCACCTTAGATATTAATGGGATCAATTTAGCAACAAAAAACTTAAATTACATATTCAAAACATTGGCAACTCTATCTAACATTAAACGACAACACAAACGTAAAACAAACCAACAGGCAATAAGAAAGGATGTTTGGTTTGATGGTGAATGTGTAAGTCTCAGAAAAGAACTAAGGAGACTTTCTAATGAAAAGCACAAAGATCCATCCAGCCAGACATTACGGCTTACCTATGCTGACTGTCTGAAAAATTACAAGAGACTAATGTGGAACAAAAGAGAAAATTATTTTAAAACCAAAATTGAGGAAATTGATGAATCAGTTGATCAAAATTCTTTCTGGAATCTATATAAAAAACTTGAAAAACCCAAATCAGAAATATCACTACAGGGCGGCACAATTTGGAAAACTTATTTCGAAAATCTTTATCAAAAAATTGAACATACTGACCTTAACCAGCCTCAGTGTAAAATAAAGAAAACACTAGTAGACTTGGAGAAAACAATTAAAAATTATCAAAATCCATTAGACAAATTTATAACAATATCTGAAATAACAGAGCATATTAAAAGACTTAAATTAAAGAAAGCATGTGGCCAAGATGACATTAGCAATGAAATGCTTAAACTCAGCAGTCCCAGCATGAATAAAGCTCTAGCTAAATTATTTAATCTGGTTTTATGGTCCGGTAACTTCCCTGAGATCTGGTCTGAGGGACTGATCACCCCCATATTTAAAAAAGGTGATCGATTTGACCCCAATAATTATCGTGGCATCTGTGTGGGCAGTGCGTTAGGAAAACTGTTCTGCAGCATCATAAACAGCCGGATTGTCACACACATCTCCACACACAACATTTTAAATAAAGCACAAATTGGATTTTTACCAAAACAACGCACATCCGACCACATCTATTCTCTTCACACTCTAATTAACAAAAACATCAAGGACAAACAAAGAAAAATATTTGCATGTTTTGTAGATTTTAAAAAAGCATTCGACTCAATTTGGCATGACGGTTTACTGTACAAAATCCTACAAATTGGCATCGGAGGGAAAACTTTTGATACTATACAATCCCTGTACACCAACAGTAAATGTGCGGTGAAAATCAATAACCACAGAACAGCGTTTTTCCAGCAGGGACGTGGAGTGAGGCAGGGATGCAGTCTGAGTCCGACTCTATTCAACATCTACATAAATGATCTGGCATCAGTGCTAGAGCGTTCTACTGTCCCTGGCCTCACTCTACACCACACAGAGGTCAGATGTCTGCTGTACGCAGATGATCTGGTCCTGTTGTCCCGCACACCTGAGGGTCTCCAGCAAAGCCTGTCCCTGCTGGAACAGTACTGTCATGAGTGGGCCCTGACAGTCAATCTGGACAAAACCAGAGTAATGGTGTTCCAGAAAAAGGCCAGATCTCAGGGAAACAAACACCAGTTCACTTATAAAGGCCAGGTCCTACAGCATAGCACCAGCTACAGTTATCTGGGCATCGACATCAGCGCTTCAGGAAGCTTTGGTCTGGCTGTCAAAACACTGAGTGAAAAGGCTCGGAGGGCTTTTTATGCTATAAAGTCACGATGCGGTCACTTAAAATTACCCATTAAAACTTGGATAAAATTATATAATTCAATAATAAAACCAATTCTTTTATATGGATGTGAAATTTGGGGACCAGTACAAAATTTTAGAAATTGGGATAAAACTTCAGTAGAAAAACTACAATTGGAAATTAGCAAAAACATTTTAGGGGTTCACAGAAGCACATCCAACGACGCCTGTAGGGCTGAATTAGGTTTGTACCCACTGAACACTGAGGTCCAGAAGAGATGTGTTCAGTTCTGGCATCACCTCCATCAATCTGATCCTGATTCAGTCCAATATAAAGCCCTCCTCACCAATGAAACCTCAGCAGAATCTCATCCTCTAAACACACTCGCTCTTCAACTTGTCCATGAAACTCAATTCCCAATTGACCACAGCTACAACCCCAAAACTATTATTAAAGAAATTGACAAAAATCTAAAAAATACTCATGATGAATCACTAAAAGCACATTTTGAGATCCAAAATAAACTCCAATGTTACTCGACCCTAAACAGAACCACTAAATTGGCAAATTATCTATTAATAAAACAATTTAAAGAAAGACAAATCCTCTCCAAATACAGATTAAGTGACCATGATCTAGAAATAGAGAGAGGAAGACATAGACAAACATGGACAGCGAGAGAGCAGAGGACCTGTAGACACTGTGATCTACAGCAAATAGAGGATGAGAAACACTTTCTACTCATCTGTCCTAAATATCACAATGCAAGAGAAACATTTCTCTCCATACTTGGAACACTGATTCCATCATTCATTGAACTGAGTGATACTGAGAAAATGCCCTTCATACTTGGTGAAGATGATAACACAGCTACACTAGCTGCAAAATATGTGTTAGCCATTCACAACATTAGAGATGGATAACTCTCTAGAGACCTGCTTTATTTATTAATTTACTAAGATGGATTTATTTACTATGCTACATATAGCATGATGTATACATATGTTTGGTTTGTTTGTTTATTTAATTATTTATATATATGTTAATGCTTTGGCAACATTGTGATTCACAGTCATGCTAATAAAGCTCAATTGAAATTGAAATTGAGAGAAATGAGTGAGTGAGTGAGTGAGTGAGTTAGGTGAGTGAGTGAGTGAGTGAGTTGAGTAAGTTGATTAAGTTGAGTGAGTAAGAGAGAGAGAGAGAGAAATGAGTGAGTGAGTGAGTGAGTGAGTGAGTTAGGTGAGTGAGTGAGTTGAGTAAGTTGATTAAGTTGAGTGAGTAAGAGAGAGAGAGAGAGAAATGAGTGAGTGAGTGAGTGTGTGAGTTGAATGAGGTGAGTTAAGTTAGGTGAGTGAGTGAGTGTGTGTGTGTGTGTGTATGAGTGTGAGTGAGTTAGGTGAGTGAGTGAGTGTGTGTGTGAATGAGTTGAGTGAGTTAGGCAAGTTGAGTGTTATTTCTGGACAACCAGAAATAAACAGCCAGTAAACACCCCCATCAGACCTACACACATGTATATAATGTATTTAATGTTCAAAAAAGTTCAGTTGTTACATGATTTCCGTATTATAATCTTTATTTATTATTTTTTATAATTATTTATTTTATTTTGTTACTAAAATTATTTTTATTTATTTTATAATTTTTTCTACATAGACTTTACTCAGATGTTCTGTTGTTCTAAATATTTTTCTATGTTGGTTAAATGCTTTGGCAATACAAAATGTATTTTTTTTGTCATGCCAATAAAGCTATCTGAATTGAATTGAATTGAATTGAGTGTGTGAATGAGTGAGTTGAGGTGAGTTGTGAGTAAGTTAGGTGAGTGAGTTGAATGAGTGAGTAATTGATTTTTCTCATTTCTCCCATTTTTAAAAGTGGAGACAAAACAGACCCTAATAACTACAGAGGAATCTGTGTAACCAGTAATTTAGGAAAAGTATTTTGTTCTATAATTAACTCTCGGATTTCATTTTTCTTAAAGCAGCACAATGTCACCAGCAAATCTCATACTGGCTTCCTCCCTAAACATCGAACCGCTGATCATATTCACACACTACACTCAATAATAAACAAACGTACACCAAAAGAAAGATGGAAAAATATTTGCATGCTTCGTAGATTTCAAGAAAGCTTTTGACTCCATGTGGCATAAAGGATTGTTTTATAAAATCATTCAAAGTGGTATTGGGGGAAAAATATACGACTTAATTAAAAACATGTATAACCAAAATAAATGTGCAGTAAAAATGGGTCAACAGAGAACAGAATATTTTTCCCAAGAGCGAGGGGTCAGACAAGGCTGCTGCCTCAGCCCAACTTTATTTAACATTTATATTGATGAATTGGCAGATCTACTGGACCAATCAGAGAGTCCAGGACTACAACTATTTGACAGAGAAGTCAAATATTCACTGTATGCAGACGACTTACTAATTCTGTCTAAAACGGCGGAAGGTCTCCAGAACAAACTAGACATTTTAATTAAATACTGCCATGACTGGGCCTTAGAAGAAGCATCCTTCATGTCCACAGAAACACACCTAATAATGCCGGTAGGGCAGAACTTTTTTTTTTAAAAAAAGAGCTTTAAAGTTCTGGATACACTTAAAATCTAATCCTGAAGACACTCTTCATTTTAAAGCACTAAAAATACAAGAACTGAGTGCTCAGAAAAGTCATCTTTGTGCAATGGTGTAAGAACTGACAAAGCAAGCGTTCAAAATCACTGCCCCTGAAAACCCTGCAAGAATTAAAGAAATTATGAGTAAAGAGAAGGAGACATACATGCAGCATTGGAAAGAACAAACCAAAGAGCTAAGTCGTCTCCAGTGTTGTCTTAGACTAAACAGAGAGTACAGTCTGGCTGAATATCTCACCTACAACACACAGGAATTTATTAACCAAGTACAGATTTAGTGACCACCAGCTGGCCAAAGAAAGAGGGCGACATAAGAAGACATGGTTACCTAAAGTATTACTTGGTGAAGGACCTTCTTCCTCTTTAGTACACTCTAAAAAATGCTGGGTTAAAAACAACCCAAGTTGGGTTGAAAATGGACAAACCCAGCGATTGGGTTGTTTTGACCCAGCAGTTGGGTTAAATGTTTGCCCAACCTGCTGGGTAGTTTTATTTAACCCAACAATTGTTTACAAATTACTATATGTCTGGCTTAAAATGAACCCAAAATAGGTTGGAAATTAAAAATCAGACTCATAATTACTAGAGGCAACAATAATAATCAAAAAGATGAGCATTTATTAATAAGCAATTTAATAAATGTTTATTGTTTAAATATTATTCAAAAAAAGTATTAATAAATGTTTGTTTATTAAACATATTAATAAATGTTAATTTCCAACATATTTTGGGTTCATTTTAAGCAAGAAATACAGTAATTTTTAAACAATATTTGGGTTAAATAAAACTACCCAGCAGGTTGGGCAAACATTTAACCCAGCCACTGGGTTAAAACAACCCAATCGCTGGGTTTGTCCATTTTCAACCCAACTTGGGTTGTTTTTAACCCAGCATTTTTTTTAGAGTGTAGCACACCATATTTATAATTGCCACAAACTAAGAGGTACTGAGTGAACACATCCATATTATAATACTATTAATATGTATATAAACGTATATACACTCTAAAAAATACTGGTTTAAAAACAACCCAAGTTGGGTTGAAAATGGACAAACCCAGCGATTGGGTTGTTTTGACCCAGCAGTTGGGTTAAATGTTTGCCCAACCTGCTGGGTAGTTTTATTTAACCCAACAATTGTTTACAAATTACTATATGTCTGGCTTAAAATGAACCCAAAATAGGTTGGAAATTAAAAATCAGACTCATAATTACTAGAGGCAACAATAATAATCAAAAAGATGAGCATTTATTAATAAGCAATTTAATAAATGTTTATTGTTTAAATATTATTCAAAAAAGTATTAATAAATGTTTGTTTATTAAACATATTAATAAATGTTAATTTCCAACATATTTTGGGTTCATTTTAAGCAAGAAATACAGTAATTTTTAAACAATATTTGGGTTAAATAAAACTACCCAGCAGGTTGGGCAAACATTTAACCCAGCCGCTGTGTATGAATGCATTTTATATATGTTCTTATTTGTATGTTTGTTTTTGTTTTGCTTTATGCAATGCTTTGGCAATATGTACCTAAATATGTCATGCAAATAAAGCAATATGAATTGAATTGAAAAATTGAGTTAGGTGAGTGAGTGTGTGAGCGAGTGAAGTGAGCGAGTTAGGTGAGAGAGGTGAGTGAGTTAGTTGAATGAGTGAGTGAGATGAGTGATGCTCTTTGTGTTTGCATACTCATGTCTGCCTGTCTATGTACAAATTATGTTTGTTACTGTAGTAAATGTTAAATGCTAAAGACAAATCAATTTATTTAAAGGAAAGTGTGGATTCAATACAAGTATTGGAATAGGATAAAGGTTACACTTTATTTCGATACTCCACTTTAGACCTTCTACTACGCATCTTAATTTCCACCTGGTATTAAGATGCGTTTTGGTCGATCGGATCACAAGTGGACGAGGGAGACACATTCCCGGTTTACACCCGGTGTCTCTTTTGTCCACTTTCAACCACTTCTGTCCTGATTTCTTCCAGGGGAGGGTCTATGGGTGGGTGATTGTATGGGTTTTTTCCAGATCTTTCGATCTAATGGACAAAATACGCTTGTGCAATTTACATATGAATGCACACTGAGATGACAGAAAAACATACGGAGAACATCAGCTTTCGTTTCTGCACTGACAGCCTGCTTCCCATAATGTTTACACGTTAGGTCTGTAGGAGGAGAGTATCCAAAGACACTATGGATAAAAGAGTCTGCTAAATGCATGAATGTAAATGCAAATATTACAATAAATTATTCAAAAAAAAAAAGATGTTCTCTATGGTAACTGATAGCAGTCCACAGATGCAGCTGTTCTGAACCCCAAAAAGTTGCTTTTTGAATTAATTCGCAAGTAAAATGTTTTCAATCTCAAAACAAAATATTTGCATTTATTATTCATTTAATTGATAAATGCGATTTAATGCAAGAAAAAAATAACACACATCACTCGAACCTTCCGGGCAACACTTACTCCGACACCCTCCCTTACTGCAATATTCTTCAGATAACACAGCATATGGCCTGTTGCTACGGCGACTCCATCTTAATTATAATATTCCTCTTTGAAAAGTCGCTTTCGATGCACTGACCTTTAGGAAACAAGAGAGACTGTGAAACACCGAAGGTCTAAACTAAGATCCCACTTTCAGCTCACAATATGCTCAGCAAAAGCTGTTAATTCTTAATTAAGAGAGAATAGTTGTGTTAATCTGCATATGTGTATAGCTTAGGATACACATCACTGTAACAGCTATGAAATAAATATGATAAACAAGACTTACTTCATAACACCATGTATGTCATATACATCATTTACCATAAAAACAATATATATATTCATAATACAGAGGTGGATGGGGACCCTTCAACACAGATGTATGCGCACACATGAGCATCTGCTTTGATGCCCTGATGATCACTTTCACTTCAACATGTTTGCAGTGTGAAAATTGAATATGGTGTAAGCGAGGTGTTATGCTGCCGTGTTTTTTTCTGACAGGCCAAGGGATGCTACAAAACCACTCTCGTAAACTCAATATTTTTGATGGACTTAAAGTAAAAACTTAAAGTAAAACTAGAGAACTTGATAAGTGCATAAGAAGTTTAGAAGAAGATAAGAAGATGATTATGTCTCATATTTCTGGTGACAGATGCTGTATAATGAGGACAGGAGTGCAGCGCAGAAGGAACCAGTTAAACAATTCATTTTCAATAATAAATATACTGTGACCCCAAAAAGTGTTTGGATACTCAGATCACGCTTATGGGAATATTTGACTGAAAATAAATATAAAACGAAGCCAAACATTAAGTACATGTTGTTTTAGTTTCTTTAATTTGATTTATTTAGTTTACTTAAATGTTTAAAATAATAATTAACGAGCAATATAATACCATTGCTCATTATTATTAAAGGTGCAATATGTAAGAATTTTGCAGTAAAATATCCAAAAACCACTAGGCCAGTGTTATAGATTTTGTTCACTTGAGTACTTACTATATCCCAAATGTTTCTAACTATTTGTAAATTGTGAGAAAATTGCAATTTTAACCAAGAACGTGTCGCCTGTCAATTGCGTCACCCTCGGTTTCCGCTTTTATTTTGTAAAAACTATGGAAACACCAAAGATGCTTTAAAATATTACACATTTTAATAGACAAGGAACAACTGTTTTGATATATTTATAGACAGAAAACTAATTGTTGTTATATAGCTCAACACGTTTAGTCTTATTGTTTAAATCTAATTGTCTTGATTTTTTGCGAGTACCATGCTTTACCATGCCTCAGAGAAAAACACTATTTTGTCAAGTAGCTAACACAGCATAATCAGATGCAGCTTTATTTTTAGAAACAGTAATACAGCATTTTCTCCATCGCACAATACGTTTTAAAATTAATTGCATGCCATGTATCAACACAAGCCATTCAGCATTTAATATGATATTCTAATATCGATCTATCTTACTGCAGTGTGCAACAAGTGTCTCACAGCAGCCGCCGAGCGAATGCACAGAGTAACGTTATAACATCATTTTCAACACACTCAAATGTATCTAATATGATAAACAGAGCTGCTTTACCTCATACTCATGACCGGAAAAGCGGAAGCAGCGTCGGCGACTGTGGCATAATAAAAGTTCAGCTGCTCACGGCGTGTGTTGGCAATCGCTCCAGCGGCCTCGTTCAGCTCCCACAACACTCAGTCCTGCTCTGCTTCCTACTACAGTAACGTTAATAATCGCATCCATGAACATGATTTCTTCCCGAGTCCTATCCTGATTCTTTTCAACCGGCTGTGAGGTGAAGACCACATGTCCCAAGATTCCGCGCTCAAACTTGGCGTCATCAAGCTACGCCTTTGTTTTGAATAGGCTTCTAGCGACCTCTAGCGGACAGAAAATATTACATATTGCACCTTTAATTATATATTTTAGAATTAATATAAAATAATTACAATAAATTAACAAATTTATGTTTTGGGGTAATTTTTCACTATTATTGTGTCGTATTTATAATTTCTTCTAGTTTTTTAAATAATAATAAATACATATTAAAGTATTTCCATCTTCCTATGAAGCGGTTGTGATGACTGTAGAGTAAAAGTAATATGAGAGCAGCACTCATATCCCTGTCATTGCAATAAATAAAAAAAGTGACATTTGAAAGATGACACTTGATTTTACTATCTATCTAATGCAAAGAAGTGTCTGAATGCTCACAGTGTTTGTGCACTACATGCAAACACTTTCCACTTTTTCAGTAAAGCAAAGTCAGTGCTAGTGACATGCAAACGGTTTTGGATATTGTCCTCAGTATAGTATGCAGAGCTTTTTAGTATGCAGCACAAAAAATCAGTTCCCTCATAATAACAGTGACACCTAGTGGTAGAATTTGTTGCAATCATCACCTAAGGACACACTAGTTGCACTGTAAAAGGAATAGCTCGCCCCTATGGCATATGGCAAGCCGTTTTGACTTTTATTCACATCTCAGGATATGAATTCTTGATATCAACAATTCAATTGTTGATATCAGGAATTACATTTCAACTAGTAACAATTTTAAAGGTTTTAAAAAAACTAGAATTCTTGATATCTGTAATTGTATTTTCACTAGTGAAATGTCACCATAGGCTGCCATTCAAATTCAATTGTTGATATCAAGAATTGATTTCTTACTAGTTGAAATTCCAATTTCATATATCAGAAATACAATTCTTACTAGTAAAAATCGTAATTTTTGATATCAATAATTACATTGCTACTAGTAAAATGCGAATTTTTTATATCAAGAATTCAATTGTCACTAGTTGAAATGTCAGTTCTTGATATCAACAATTGAATTAGTAAAAATGTTCATTTTTGATATCTGAAAATGTATTTCTGATATCAATATAATTTCAGATATCTAAAATGGCTTTCTTACTAGTAACAATCGCATGCATGATATCAGAAACTAACATTGTCACTAGTGACAATCAAATTATTGATATAAAAAATTAACATTGTTACTAGTAGCAATTCAATTGTTGATATCAAGAATAGACATTTGTATGGCAAGCCGTTTTGACTTTTATTCATTCTCAGGATATGAATTCTTGATATCAACAATTCAGTTTTCATTAGTTAAAATGCTAATTCTTGATATCAGGAATTACATTTCCACTAGTGACAATGGCAATTTTTGATATCAAGAATTACATTTCCACTAGTAACAAGGTTAATTTTTGATATCAACAATTCAATTTTCACTGGTTAAAATGCTAATTTTTGATATCAAGAATTATATTTCCACTAGAATTCTTGATATCTGTAATTGTATTTTCACTAGTGAAATGTCACCATAGGCTGCCATTCAAATTCAATTGTTGATATCAAGAACTGATTTCTTACTAGTAGAAATTCCAGTTTCACATATACCAGAAATACAATTCTTACTAGTAAAAATCATAATTTTTGATATCAATAATTCAATTGTCACTAGTTGAAATGTCAGTTCTTGATATCAACAACCGAATTGCTACTAATAACAATGTTCATTTTTGATATCATTAATTTGATTGTCACTAGTGACAATGTTAGTTTCTGATATCATGAATGTGATTGTTACTTGTAAGAAAGCCATTTTAGATATCTGAAATTATATTGATATCAGAAATACATTTTCAGATATCAAAAATGAACATTTTTACTAGTAACAATCACATTCATGATATCAGAAACTAACATTGTCATTAGTGAAAATCAAATTATTGATATCAAGAATAGATATTTGCACTAGTAACAAAGTAATTAATGATATCAAAAATTATGATTTTTACTAGTAAGAATGTATTTCTGATATGTGAAATTGGAATTTCAACTAGTAAGAAATCAATTCTTGATATCAACAATTGAATTTGAATGGCAGCCTATGGTGACATTTCACTAGTGAAAATACAATTATACAGATATCAAGAATTCTAGTTTTTACTAGTGGAAATTCAAATGTTGATATCAAGAATACATATTTTTGCGAGTGATGACATCATTGTTGATATCAAGAATTAACATTTTTACAAGTGGAAATGTTAATTCTTGATATCAACAACTGTCATTGTTACTAGTGGAAATGTAATTCCTGATATCAAGAACTAGCATTTTAACTAGTGAAAACTGAATTGTTGATATCAAGAATTCATATCCTGACAATGAATAAAAGTCAAAACGGCTTGCCATACGCCCCGAAATGTAAACGTGTCACCTCTTATGACTTTGTTCCCTCAGTTTAACACAAACAGAGGACATTTAGCACAAGGTTCAAGCTTCTCTTGTCTATACAATACAAGCATTTAGTGACAATGACTGTCAAGATGCAAAAATGACAAAAACAAACTATAGGTAGCCTATTTTAAAGGGGCTATAAGCAGTGGTGTAGTCCACGTGATACGCAGGTATATACGCCGTATACCCACTAGGAAAGGTCAAGGATTTCCATATACCCACTTCAAAAAAAGTGTGAGGATATACGTAACAATCCAATAAATCGCAATAAGCTTTGTGCTCTGTTGCTTTTGACATGAAACAAAGTCTAAACATGAAACAAATTCTGGCCATTTTACTACGAAATAAATAAATATAACGTTTTGGCGTTCTTTAATGTGGCGTAGCCGTAGCCTATAAGAATTTTCATGCATTAGGCTGATTGATTTTTGTATTGCCAATGTGTGAACAGCTTGTAAAGAAACTTAAACAAGGCCTTCCTAGGTTGTCTATGAAAGATTTATTTTTATGTGAAGGCCGGTTTCGCCGGGAAAATCAAGGATGTGACGTTTACCCGCGCTCCCGATAACCTCTCTTCCGTTCTATGCCACATGAAATGAATACAATAGCCTACAATGTAATAGAAAATTCATACATTACAATACAATATTCTACAATATTCAGGATAGTGCCGAAAGAGCTATTCTGTAGCCTATACTGTAACGTCAATGTCATGCGAAGAAAAGGGATTAGGGTCAAAATCACTATAAAGTGCCTTTGAGACGTCACAATTTCCAAAATAAAAAGATGCGATTTTCCTTTTAACTTCATATTTGTTGTATTAAGGAGACCTTAGGCTGTTAGAAATGCATGTTGGTAGATTTTCAGTAAGATACTTGGTCCCTTTCTCAACAATACATTTTAATTAATCAGAAAAGTCTTTTGATAATAATGCAATAATAAAATGCAATAGTTGCACTTTCTTTTCTATAACGTCTAACAACAAAGATATCTGCTCAAACTTTCAAACAATATTAACTGGCCCTCTTTTCTTTATAAAGAAATCACACAAAAGGTTTTGCTAATTTGTTAAAATAATTTGCTAATCTCCATAAAAGATGAAGATGACAGGGTGGACCTTGGCATGACAGGGTGGATGACAGGGTGGACAAAGACTTTAATGGGTGAGTAAAACAGGAATATCAGAGAAACAACAGGAACAAGAAGAAACCCTTAAGCATTATATGATATTCTAAGTATTAAACTAAAACTGCTTACTTGATTCATTTAAAACCGTGGCTTCATTCATAACGAATCACCGCTTTGTGTTGCTCAGAGATGCACAACAGTTCTGCTGTGGCTTTGTTTGGAACTATTTTTGTTGGTAAAATAGAAGAAAAAAAGACAATATTGATGATATTGTGTTTATTAACTTCTTGTTTATATTACCGTTGTATAAAATAAATATGACATTTTCAAATCGAGCAGATATTCAGGAAAACAGCACTTTTTCTTGTGTGATTGCTTAACTATATCATAAGACAAAAACCCATTCGGGGCATTTTTTTATCCTCATATCTTGAATTTTAGGCACATTCTAACTACACTCTAAAAAATGCTGGTTTAAAAACAACCCAAGTTGGGTTGAAAATGGACAAACCCAGCAATTGGGTTGTTTTAACCCAGCGGCTGGGTTAAATGTTTGCCCAACCTGCTGGGTAGTTTTATTTAACCCAAATATTGTTTAAAAATTACTGTATTTCTTGCTTAAAATGAACCCAAAATATGTTGGAAATTAACATTTATTAATATGTTTAATAAACAAACATTTATTAATACTTTTTTTGAATAATATTTAAACAATAAACATTTATTAAATTGCTTATTAATAAATGCTCATCTTTTTGATTATTATTGTTGCCTCTAGTAATTATGAGTCTGATTTTTAATTTCCAACCTATTTTGGGTTCATTTTAAGCCAGACATATAGTAATTTGTAAACAATTGTTGGGTTAAATAAAACTACCCAGCAGGTTGGGCAAACATTTAACCCAACTGCTGGGTCAAAACAACCCAATCGCTGGGTTTGTCCATTTTCAACCCAACTTGGGTTGTTTTAAACCCAGCATTTTTTAGAGTGTACATTCTAACAGGCTTCATCACACAGAGAGTCGTTGCCATACATCATCTTCCATCACTATGCAACTGCATGCCATGTAAGCTGGCGTACAGGTCTGGGCCGGGGCAGGGTGCTCTAAATGCGTTAATTTCAATGTGTTATTTTTTCCATAATTAATCGCACCAAATTAACACATTAAAGCCCTAGTGAAAACATTATCAGATTGTGGCAAAAACTATGCATGGAAGGCTTGATGACAGGGTGGACATTTTTGGCAAAATTTTGCATTTAATGGACACATGGTGTACCTTCGGTTAGCAAAGTGATTCATTGTTGAAGCTGACTGTGTCCTGTTTAAAATCTATATTTTAAATTTCTGAAAAGTTTTTATATTAATTAATATTTCACTATGCTAAGCTTGACAACATCCAACTACAAACACAATATGATGAAAATGAGGAAATATAAGTGTAGATACTCAGTGTACTTGCAGCAGATGTTTTAACCTCCATTAAAGAAAGACCAAATGGGGGTGGGGATATCACTGACTACATCAGTTGGTTTATTGTCCAAAATGACAGGGTGGACAGCAATTTCTGGGACACGTGCAAAATGACGTGTTTTATCAAATAACTTGTTGAGGACAATAAGAACATTCAAAAAGTTTTTGAATTTTATGTCATTTAAAGAAAATGGTATAAAATGAGAAAAACACATTTCAAGAGACTTATCGTTGTACTTGTATGTGTGTAAATGTTTAGCCATTTATAATAAAACCTCAAAACTTCATTATTTTGCATTATATTCATGACTGAGCGATTCTGACGAGGACACCAAAAGGCACTTTATAGTGATATTGACCCATTAATTAAAATTATAGTCTGACATAGACAGATCTATATAGTGTCTAGTCTAAAACAGCCTACTTTATAATCAAAGTCTCATAACGGTGTAATTGTAATCATCTGTCGACATGATGCCAGTGAATTGCAGAGAACTGTTTTCACCGCTGTCTTTTTTGTTGTGTGTTTATTTTGCTATTGAGAGAAAAGCGCGCAGCACATTTACATATTCATCTAAACGTAAGCAAAGGTATTTCCAAAGTTTTACATACGGCGAAGTTCTTTTTCGTTTTTCCTTTTCGGAGTAGCCTATATGGGGGCTTTGAATCACGTTCAGTCTCTTGTACGTTAAAGGGTTAGTTCACCCAAAAATGAAAATTCTGTCATTTATTACTCACCCTCATGCCGTTCCACACCCGTAAGACCTTCGTTAATCTTCGTGACACAAATTAAGATATTTTAGTTGAAATCCGATGGCTCCGTGAGGCCTTCATAGGGAGCAATGACATTTCCTCTCTCAAGATCCTTAAAGGTACTAAAAACATATTTAAATCAGTTCATGTGAGTACAGTGGCTCAATATTAATATTATAAAGCGACGAGAATATTTTTGGAGTGCCAAAAAAACTAAATAATGACTTATTTAGTGATGCCCGATTTCAAAACACTGCTTCAGGAAGCATCGGAGCACAATGAATCAGTGTGTCGAATCTTCTGTTCGGAGCGCCAAAGTCACGTGATTTCAGCTGTTGGCAGTTTGACACGCGATCTGAATCATGATTCAACACACTGATTCATTATGCTCCGATGCTTCCTTAAGCAGAGTTTTGAAATCGGCCATCACTAAATAAGTCGTTATTTTGTTTTTTTGGCGCACCAAAAATATTCTCGTCGCTTTATAATATTAATATTGAACCACTGTACTCACATGAACTGATTTAATTATGTTTTTAGTACCTTTATGGATCTTGAGAGAGGAAATGTCATTGCTCCCTATGAAGGCCTCACTGAGCCCTCGGATTTCAACTAAAATATCTTAATTTGTGTTCCGAAAATTAACGAAGGTCTTACGGGTGTGGAACGGCATGAGGGTGAGTAATAAATGACAGAATTTTCATTTTTGGGTGAACTAACCCTTTGAGTGTGCTCGAGTGCGAGTTGCTGGCTGCAGTTCACTTAACAGCCACCGGTGTCGCTAACAACAAGGGTTTCTGAAATCTACATCAGTGGATCTCAACCTTTTTGACTTCAAAAGATTGTCCACAACCATATTTGAAGCCCCAAAATAAAATATACCAAAATAAAGTTGTTGTTCACTGAATATCTTGCCTTTTGTAAAGCACAAAAGAAAGTCATATGGGTTTGGAAACTAAATGAGGGTGAATAAATGGTAATTAATTTTATTTATGGGTGTTCTATACCTTTAACTCACACACACACACACACACTTCAGTTCCAAAAACAGCAGCACGTTTGTTCTGAGCCCTTTAAGTTGATGTTTATTGTGAATCACGCGTGTGCAGACACAGATGTTTTTCTCTTTCTCTGCGTCCTGCTCAAAAACAGACATCATGAAGACAGCTAGACACTAAAGATCACAGTGTCAACTTTTACAAATTGAACATGATCAGCTCACACACACACATACATACAGTCTTGTACTCACTCACTCACACACACACACACACACATGCTGTAGCATAATTTCAGCACATGCCGTCACATTCATCTGCCCGATGATCTGAATCTAGAGGAAGCTTTACAGTAAACCACAAGAAGGCAAACTGAATCATGTGACCCATGTAATAAAGTGACAATCTGCTTCATTTCAGGAGAAATGCATATCCATTATCTGATCTCATTTTGTCAGGGCAAATAACAATGATATTCATTTTGCTGTGTAAAAATATTGGGAAGAGAGAGAGAAAAAACTTGTACACTAATAACTCAGGTAAATAATATACATAAATTAGATACAGTAAGGAAGAATAATTTTACAGACATTGTATAAATAAAAAAAATAATTCAGTTCAACTTTACTCACGTCACACCCTCAGAACATGCCAGAGTCACTGTGAACGCACGTGTTTATCCCATCTCACTCACTCATTCAAAGAAACAGGTCAGTGAAACCATATTTACAACAACAGATGAAACAAGTAGAAGAAAAGAACAGTTAAATGTTTCAATTAACAGAGCAGTTCCTGAATGTTGAACTTAATAATGGATGAACCTCACAAAACCAAGAACATGTCCATGTCACATTTAACCCTGAAATCCAAAGGAAAAGAAATTATATTTAATTTAAAAATATATAATAAGTTATATTTTGCATAATAAAAATGCATATTTTATTTTCATATAATTTTATCATTTATGGAAAGCACATTTTCCCCTAATTCACATTGCCGTTAAGCAAAAATAAAATAAAAACACCAAATATCATTATTACTGAAATGTAAAAAAAACAACAACAAAAAAAACAAAAACAATGATATATAATTTAAAATGCAAATGTGTGTGTGTGTATATATATATATACACAGTAATGATAGTATACTACAGTTTAAAAGTTTGGGGTGAGTGAGATTTTATTTTAAAGAAATTAATACTTTTATTCAGCAAAGATGTTACAATTTATAATGTTATAAAATATTTTTTATTTCAAATAAATGCTGTTCTTTTCAACTTTCTACATTCTAAAAAATGCTGGGTTAAAAACAACCCAAGTTGGGTTAAAAATGGACAAACCCAGCGGTTGGGTTGTTTTAACCCAGTGGCTGGGTTAAATGTTTGCCCAACCTGCTGGGTAGTTTTAGTTAACCCAAATATTGTTTAAAAATTACTGTATTTCTTGCTTAAAATGAACCCAAAATATGTTGGAAATTAACATTTATTAATATGTTTAATAAACAAACATTTATTAATACTTTTTTTGAATAATATTTAAACAATAAACATTTATTAAATTGCTTATTAATAAATGCTCATCTTTTTGATTATTATTGTTGCCTCTAGTAATTATGAGTCTGATTTTTAATTTCCAACCTATTTTGGGTTCATTTTAAGCCAGACATATAGTAATTTGTAAACAATTGTTGGGTTAAATAAAACTACCCAGCAGGTTTGGCAAACATTTGACCCAACTGCTGGGTCAAAACAACCCAATCGCTGGGTTTGTCCATTTTCAACCCAACTCGGGTTGTTTTTAACCCAGCATTTTTTAGAGTGTATTCATCAAAGAATTCTGTAAAAAGTTGTATCATGCTTCCTACAATTTTTTTTTTTTTAACTGTATTTATGATCAAATAAGTGGAGCGTTTGACACGAGACTTCTTTCAAAACGTCAAAACATCTTACGGACCGCAAACTTTCCCATGGTAATGTATTTGTTAGAGCGCCTTTAAAGCGTTAGTCCATCCAAAATTGAAAATTCTGTCATTAATTGCTCACCCTCATGTCGTTCTACACCTGTAAGACCTCTTCGGAACACAAATTAAGATATTTTTGATAAAATTCGATGGCTCAGTGAGGCCTCCATTGACAGAACAGTTTTTGTGCACCAAAAAAACTAAATAACGACTTTATTCAACAATATCTAGTCATGGGCAATTTCAAAACACTGCTTCATTCAAGCTACATGAAGCAGTGTTTTGAAATCGCAGTCATTATTTTTTTTTGCCGCACAAAAATGTATTCTCGTCGCTTCGTAACATTAAGGTTGAACCACTGCAGTCACATGAACTGTTTTAAATGTGTCTTTAGTAGCTTTCTGGGCATCTGAAAGTGTAAATTAACTTGCTGTCAATGGAGGCCTCACTGAGCCATCGGATTTTATCAAAAATATCTTAATTTGTGTTCTGAAGATGAACGAAGGTCTTACGGGTGTGGAACAACATGAGGGTGAGTAATAAATGACTGAATTTTAATTTTTGGGTGAACTAACCCTTTAAATTTATGCTGCTTTATATTATGTAATCATTATATCTCAGTCACTGTTGACCATCTAATGAGGATCAGATCCACACATCTTCCACAGAATCTAACAGGAATCACCTTTAAGACTAAACATGAATTACAAAAACTCAAAAGTAAAATGTCTGGACACAATAAGGAAAATGTGCTTATATTGGCATGAAAATAACGTTGATGGTCCTAAAAATTGGGTTTGTTTTCATCATGTAAAATGTCATTTCCTATTTGCTTTCTTTTGATTTTGGGGTGAAATGTGAAGGACATGTTCTCCACGGGTTTTATGAGATTACCCGCTCAAAGGACAGATAAACGCTTGTCACAAAACCCCCAGGACATCAGTAAAAATGACGTACGGCAAATATCTAGGTATTGCAGAGCGAGCACAGTGATATGGTTATGACTTACACACTACTACGTTCAGTTATAAGACTTACATCGTCTATGGTGACTGCTAGTTTGTGCGTGAGCGTTTCCTGTAGAAGACGTTTCAGTTCGGTTCGCTTTCAGAAAGACTACATGAAGAAAGGCATCTGAAGGTAAGCGAGAGAGGGAAAAATCTTAGGTTGAATCAGGCGTTTTCTACTCCACAGCTGCACACAGACGTGCTTGAATAAGAAATACTGCCACTTCGTACGGCTTTTCTCAATTATAAAAGCTCTGATCTAAATGCTGACAGTCATTTACAATAATAATACATATAGACATTCAAGGTTTCATATACGCGATCTCTATTAGCTGATGAGGCTTTGCGAACAAATGCGAGCCGGAGGCAGACGTTGCATCAGAGCACGTTTGCTGAAATAAATCAGTCCATTTTGAGTAAAGCGTGTTTAAAATAACAGAACACAATGTCATTTTGCCGCAAAAGCAGATCTGGGCGAATATTGATCACGGGTGCAACTGCTAAGATTAGTTATTTACAGTTTAACGCAGGCCGCATATTATATATATATATATAGATAAATCACAGACACATGGCAAGTCATCCGACTGCAAGGCTGTTCAAATGCATAAAGACATAAAAAGCATTTGTGTGTGTAATTACAAATGAAGGAGGTTTTAATAAGAACTCTTATGTACTATAGTTTCAGCTGTTGCATGCTTTTCTTAGCAGGTGCACCCATTGCACTCTAAAGGTTTGGGAGGGAAATGAGATCTGCCGGACAAAAGCAGCTGTTGTCCCTCGTCCTTCATCATTCAGAGAGATCAGTCTTATGAAAGTCTAGAGATAATCGCAGCAAAGGCTTTGGAGGGGATAGAGGCCACACAAAATGTGATGTAAGCATTAGCCGTGTCCTCTAGAGGGCGCCGTTGACCTTCAGAACCGATGGCAAGTTCACCACTCCGTGTCTGACATTGGACCGCAAGACGCCACTGGAAATCACTCTAGGCATTCGTAGTTTCTGTTCAAATCAGAGTGAGGAAATTGATATCAGAAAAGACAGCCTCAGACGTGAGAAAAGCAAAAAAGTGTTTACGTTCATAGACACGAGCATACCAGCTGCTGTCAGACTCCTTGTGCATACAAAAATCTCACTGGATTATTACAATTAATGGCAAAAGGAATGTGTGGAAATGTAAACTGATATTTACTACTGACAAACTACAGCAAAAGATGTAAATAACTGGCTTAAAACCATTTTTCTTTGGTGAAAATACTAACGTGCCTAAGACTTTATTTCGATAGTCCACTTTAGACATTCTATTAACTATAAGTAACTTTGCATCTACATGTCAACAAACTCTCAAGCTTATTTTTGTGAAATGTTTTGCAATCTTTCTTTTAAACAATGCCATTCGTTTATTATATGATGCAATAACATTCAAACATTAAAGCTGCAGTCCGTAAGTTTTGCCTCTTTGTCGCCATCTCTGTTTGAAACTTGCAATTGCAGTTATTTGCGGAATTATCATCTTTATGTGGGTTGCGCATGGCTCTTCAGCGCGGATGAATCTAATGTTTGCTGTCAGTCACCACATCGGTGTAAATGCTGTACTTCGGAAACAGATTATACGTCTTGAAAGTATGACCAAAATAAGGGAAAATGTCATCTGAACAAGTAAGTAACAAATCTGCCACTTATGTTCTGACCAACTGAGAAAATATGCATTACAATAAATTGCACTGCCAATAGGTGCGTTTACATGGAGCATTGTAATCGGTTAACAAGTCCAATCTGAATGAAAATGCTCCACATAAACACACTAATCGGAAATAAAAATGCACATACCAAATGAAATTGTAATCGGTTTGAGAGGGGTGTGATAAACCTTTCTATAAACCGAACAAAATAAAAATACACTGAAGGAACTCAGCGTATCATTACTACGGACCTTCATCCACACGCTTCTGCTTTTCGTCAGAGGAAGGAGAAGTATTGAGATGCTCCAAGATGCACAGCCACCAAAAAGGTCAGCTTCCTGCGCTCGTCTTTTCCTCATACCTTCCTGCAGTAATATGCTACAAATTTCACGCTGTTGCTTGATTAAAAGCAACACTTTACATAAAAATAGCACACATAAGAAATAATGGAGCTCCATGTTGACAGGAATACAAGGCAGCAAACAGGACATAGGCTAATGTGCGCATGTCACAAAGTCATTCCGACTGAAAGCGCCGGCACATGTAAACACCATTTCAGATAAGATAACGTCTCATGTAAACACTCCAGCAAATCTTTCAATCGGAATGACAAAAAAGTGTACATGTAAACGTGGCTAATGTTGATTAAATCTAATGATCGCTTAGCTCGGATCACGTCAAACCGTGCAAATTATTATTATTGTTATACTTTGTTCTCAAATTGTTATTGTTAACAACTTCAGCATTGCGTGACTATGTCGATTCAGTGTGTATTATTAGTTTTACCTGTAGATTTCAATTTCTGTAGCCACTCCTCAGTGCGAAGTCTTTTGCTTTTGACTACGGGTGAATCTCCAGTTGTCACTGATGATTGTCATTTGGACCTTTCTGGATTACAATCCGTCATCAAAATGATAAGTTTAATTATTAATAATTATTATAAATGATCTGTCACCTGCAGCATCCTCACATACCATATAGCCTACTAGCTGGGAATCGTTCTTCATGTAAACAGACGTGATGTAATGACGCAAAGACGAACGGCTGGATGCTTGAATTTCCCGCAGAAACCTACCAGTACCGCTCTTATTAGAAAACATTATTACAAGCTTACCGCTTGTGAATCAGGCTAAGGTAAGGAGATAGTTCTGAACACTGGCTGGTTATGCACTTGGTTTTGATTGATTTTAAGCAAAAAAGGTTACGGACTGCAGCTTTAAGTGTACAAATACGGTTTTGGTGTCACTATAGGTAGTTACAGAATGTATTAAAGCAACACAAGTCTCCGTTACAGAATAAGCATGCATGTTTACCACTAAGTGTTCTCATATCTTCATCTGCTGGTGATTCTGCCTCTTCAGACACTTCTCCTGTTTACAGATGTCAGATGATCATAGATTCAGCAGAACAGACAAAGACAAAAATTCGGTCAGCAAAAGTAGATAGATATAGATAGATTATGACTTATTACTTAGATTATAATTATGGACTATGGTTTTAAATAGCATGCTGTATCTAGTATATAATGCACAGTGTGCAGTCAGAAGGTATTATTTCATTTTACACAGTGTTAGTTACTCTTCTGATTATCCACCAGAGGGCAGTCATTGATAAATCTTGAAATTTAGCAACATCAACAGAGCTGACAGTAACAGTCATATCATTTGATCACAATACCGTTCTGTAATTTCCGATGTTCCCCTTCTTTTTTGGATCTGTCATGGGGACTTTCTTCCGGTGGTCCGTTTACCCCCCCAGGCTCCGGGTTGTCTTCTCCAACCCTGTCTTTCTTTGGTCCCGACAGCTCTGGATCTTTTTTTTGCTCCTGATTTTCTCCTGTTGCCTCCTGCTGTTCCTCCAGCTCCCGTCTGGCCTTCTCCTCCGTCTCTGGTATGAGACACAGCGGGAGGCGCATTATTTACTATTCTCTTACTCAGAATGCATCAAATGTAAAAAATGCTATAAAAATGTGGATGTACCAATTCACTACTAATTTTCCCATTTTTAAAGGGATAGTTCACTCAAAAATGAAAAATCTGTCATCATTTATTCACCCTCAAGTTGTTCCAAACCTGTATGAGTTTCTTTCTTCTGTTGAACACAAATGAAGATATTTTGAAGAATGTTGGTAACCAAACAGTTGATGAATTCTATGGAAGTCAATGGCTACCGTCAACTGTCTGCTTACAAACATTCTTCAAAATATCTTCTTTTGTGTTCAACAGAAGAAAGAAACTCATATAGGTTTGGAACAACATAAGGGTGAGTAAATGATGACAGAATTTTCATTTTTGGGTGAACTATCCCTAAGTCATCAAACTTGGATGGTAAATTTTTTAAAAATTTTTGAAAGAAAAATCTTATGCTTGCCAAGGCTGCATTTATTTGATAAAAAAATATAGTTAAAATCAGTAATAACTGTTTTCTATTTGAATTTATTAAAATATTTAATTTCTTCCTGTGATCAAAGCTGATTTGATGATCAAGAAACATGTTTTTGTATTATTATCAATGTTGAAAACAGTTGTGGTGCTTCAGATTTTTGTGGAAACAGTGTGTATATATATACACACACACACATACAGTATATATATATAAACTTGACCCCAAACTTTTGAACTGTAGAGTATATTTAGATATATTTTACCAGAGTAATCGCTTTGTTTTTTTCCATAATAAAGCATAAAAATATCTTAATTTGACACTAAATTTGTGCAGCTGCTGAGTTCCAGTGTTATTTTGCATGACGTCACAGATATAGTTCTCAAACATATGCATTCTCACAGGGATCAATCTGCTCACACCTTTATCTGCCTGCGTCTTCCACCGCTCTCTGTTCAGAAAAACCTCCTCATTCCAGATGGTCTTGAAGTTGTTCAGGTCCACAGTGAGCAGCGAGCAGTTATGGGATGCGCTGCCATCAGAACCAGAGCTGTTCACGCTGCTCCTCTTCACATCTCCGGCAGTAATACTGCTTGAGATGATGGGGATAGGACTCATCATAAATCACAATATTGCAGAGACATCGGCAGCAATCACGTCCACTAAGCTTCTGTAACATCTCCATATCTACCTAAATTTCCTGCTCTGTTGATCATTAATATGCTGCTACTGCTTTATGTCCTTTCTGTGAACCTTCAGGCTGTTTTAGTTTACCGTTTATTCTAGGGGAAGGGATATAATTCAGTCCTTTATATGCAGAAGATGTAATTTGTTACGAAAAGAATGTGCTCTTAAGCTTAGTCAGCGGTGGCAATTCAACTCCTACTTAGAACATCCTAAGAAACTTTCAAACTAAAGTAGAGTGACTGCTGATGGATCACTTTAAACTGAATTACAAGGGTCAGAAGCTTCAGTGGATTTATTCACGTTTGCTCTTTTTCTAAATGATCCAACTGAGGTATCTGAATTGGATTTGCAGTAATGAGCGCAATAGAACCAGTGGGGTTTGATACTAAGGAAAGCTATGCCACGAAGCACTATTATTGCGGCCTCAGCACTAATTTGTCTGTTTGTCTTAATGACCATTTGTTATCTCTATTCCTGTACTGCACAAGCAAAAGACGGAAGTCAGACTTCCAGACTCTGACCTGCGAAATCCAGCCAGGCCTGAACTTGTGGCCTCTTCAATGAGCGGCGTGACAATCTTTTCAGTCATGTCCGTCAGAACCGTAAACGTTGGAACAACGATAAAGTCAATGAAACCTACAGGAAATGAGAAAGAAATGGTTTATTCTTGTGCACAATATTTAAAGAAAATATTTAAATAAACTATCCTCATATGTATGTTCTTCAAAAACGTGTTTCGGCTAGTTCTGAGTTTCAATGAAAATTATCTCAGTTTTTTCCATGTTTAGTTTCTGAAAATTTTAATTGAGCCAATCTTTTATTTCATGCATGCAAGCAGAGATTTTATCAGTTTGGGTAGATAGAGCAGGTGTACAGATAGTGTATATTTGGATGTCATTAGTGTAGAAGTGATAATTAAAACCATGACGATGTAAGATCTGACCGAGAGGTAGTATGTAAACTATGAATAATAATGGCCCAAGAACGAAACCCTTGATGACACCTTGCTTCAGGTGGACAGTAATCCTGTACTGAAATGTAGAATTGTCTGTCAAAGTAAAGAGCTTAGGTCAAGTAGCAGAAGCATAGACAGAGAACCAGAGTCACCAGAAAAAGTAGTAAATCATTCACTACCTTTACAAGTACAGTTTCAGTACTATGAAGTGGGTGAAAACTAGATTGAAATGGATCAAAGAGATTATCAACTAGAAAAGGCTGAAGCTGGGAGGCAACAGTACAGTACTTTCCAGTAATTTAGCAATGAAGGGTAAATTTGAAATAGGATGAAAATTAGATAGGGATCAAGATTTTTCAATTGCAATATTGCAATATTGAAATTTAATCACAAGCATTTGTGCCAATGTATGATAAAGTCAATGAAACCTACAGGAAATGAAAAATAAATGGTTTGTGCACTGAGTTCAATTTTAAAAAAAAGCTATTTGAATAAATTATCCTCATATGCATGATTTTCAAAAGTAGCCATGTGTTTCAGATATGTTAAGTTTAAAGCTGAAATGTCTAAGTTTTTCCCCTTTTCCAGATTAATATGAGTATTGCAATTTAGCATAGTTCATAAATTTGCAATTGCAGCATTGAAATTTAATTGCAAGCATGTGTCTGCGTACTTTGTGTGTGTTTGTGTCACTCACCGATCTGGGATTGGGCCACCATCGTGGATTTACGGTCACACAGAGGTGAGAAAGGTAGACCAAGCTCTGCCTCCTTATCACCCTGCCAACACAAACACTTCATTCAACTGCATTGCAATAATAATAACAGTAATAATGACAATAATAATAACAAACAGTAACAGTATTGCATCAGGGGAAATTTTTCAAATAGCACAATTAATAACCACCACAGGTACAAAATATGTGGCACTTTCCACAAATTGTAGAAATAGGGCGTCAAACTGACAACATTTTTTTTTTGTCAACAAATAGTTAAAAGGTGCTGTATGTAATTTTTTTGACTATACTAAAGCATCAAAAATACCATGTTTCAGATATTTAGGAAACATGCTAAGTTCACAAATGTTTCTCAAAAAAACAATGCTAAAGCCAGTTATTCCACTTTGAAAAGGTGCATTACATATCAGATTGTCTGTTGTTTTTTCCCAATAGGTTTACCCAGTTTACCTAGTAATATTTCGACACCCTGGGTTGCCAGATGGCACAGATTCTACCTGACCCAAAAAGCCTCGGCATCCATCTAAGAAGCTCTATGACCAGATGCATATTAAAATATGGATAAATCAACTCAACAACTTAGAGCGTCAGGCTCGTCGCCCTCTATTGTTAATTGCGCTGGTTTCTGTTTCTGTCCTCAATCTGGCAACCCGTGTGAGCGTAGAGACTGAGGAGGAGGGGGCGGAGGAAACAACCCTCTCCAATATTTTGAATTTGGACTGCAGTACCCATTTCAACCACTAGCTGTCAATATTACATTCTGCACCTTTAAATGACGTGTTTAACTTTCATAAAATGATGAATAAAAAGCACAGAAGGTAAAACTAAATAGTTTATGAGTGGTTTTATTGTCTATTGATTATTGCAGGGTTTGTTACTAAAATTTAAGACATAAATACAGTTCAAAACCCTGATTTATGTGATCTAGATTTAATTAGCAAAATATATTTTGTTAACTAGTAATTTATTAACATCAATTGTTCTTCAAATAAGGAACCTGTTATTTGAGCATTGAGAATATTGATGGAAAGGGACACGTGAAGCACTACAGCCTCTTACATCTTGAAACCAGAGTTAAATTAAATGTTGCTGCACTGCTATACCAAGAGTCTGAGCCAACTTAACCGTACTCAATATAAGCAATGTCAGCAGTCTGTGGCCTGATACTAGCCTGTCTGAATTAAGTTAAATGCTTATGAAATGACACTATGGACAGTTGCAGCACTGGGTCTGGTTCAGAAAGAATTTCAAATATGAAATATTCGTAAACATTTCTTTAAGGCAGACTAAAATAAACTGTCAAGCTGTTATGTTCAGCCTGTCACGATTGATCTGCCTCCTGGTGTGTACAGCTGCTGGAACAATACTAAACACACACACACAAACACACACACACACACACACACACACACACGAATAGCTCCCATCCTCTGATCTGTCAATCAATCAAAGCATATTTATGAAGCCCACTCTATGGAGAATAGAGCTGATAAACAGACACATGACGGGTAAGATCAGGAGGTAATACAGAGAAAGCAATTCACTTATATTGTTCACTTTACAAAGCAACAGAGACAGACGGAGTACATGCATTGGGCCTATTTTGACAGTCAATTATATATAATTATATAATATAATAAATATATATGTGACCCTGCACCACAAAACCAAAATTGAGATTTATACATAATCCGAAAGCTGAATAAATAAGCTTTCCATTGTTTATTGTTTGTTAGGACAGGACAATATTTGGCCGAAATGCAACTATTTGAAAATCTGGAATCTGAGGGTGCAAAAAAATCTAAATATTGAGAAAATCGCCTTTAAAGCTGTCCAAATGAAGTCTTTAGCAACGCATATCCTCTCACTAAAATACATTTTTTAAATATATTTACGGTAGGAAATTTTACAATCTAAATTAAATAAGAATTTCTGCATGTTTGATAAAATGCAATTTAAGACACAAAGACATTTTTAATGCTATATATAAAAAAAAATGTATGACCAATTTTGTACCAAATCATATTTAGTGATCAAATAGTATGGTAACATCACTAATTAGTTTCTTAAGAATTGTGACAGGGGCTGAGAAATAACACAAGACATTTCTGTTCTACCAAAGATACATAAAGACTTTTTATGGCCTTACATTTTAAAAAGTGTATTTAAATGAATTCTCAGTGCTCCTTTAGGACATTACATCATTTCTAAGAATACATTTTGAAGATTATTTTTCTTACTCCATTCTTTTCAATTTTCTCATAATAAACATTGCAACATCACCTTATTTCTCTCAAAGATTCAGTCTCTCTAAACCCCTCCTTTCCTCAAGCCTGCTCTGCTCTGATTGGTCAGAGACGGCTCAGTCTGTTGTGATTGGTCTACCCCTTACAGCACGTGTCGGAAATGAAACGGCTATTACATTATCCAAATTTCAGCTTCGGATCTTCCTCAGCACTTGTATACACAGTGATACGAACAGTAACGATGGCACTGGTTTTACCGTATCAATTCCAGTACGAAGTGGAAAGTGGATTCGCAGCACTGAAAACAGTGTCTTCTTGACAAGTCAACAACATGAACCGAACTCTTTCAGTCTCAGCTACAATGACAGTGTTTGAGGACGGGTCGAAGCAGACGTTAGTGGGCAGCAAATGAAAACCATAGTCTGGCATTATGCAAATTTGTTACATTGTTACGTAGGTATGTAACAGGAAGTGAGACTGGAATTGCTGACGACTCATTTCGGCAGTTCAGAACCGATTCTTTCTTTTAGGAGACATTTACTTTATTTGTTGTGCACTTTGATCTTTTACATTCACAAACAGCTATATTACACATTGCCTGAAAGGTATTATTAATATTTAGGCAAAAAAGCATAATAGGTACACTTTATGCATATATCAGACAAAATTTGAGTAGTATTACAGAATACATGTATATGACATTGCTGTGATGTTTAAAAGATGAGCCAAGCGCTGTTCACATGATCGTGCCAAAGTTTAATTTGGGGACCTGCATTCGATATGGCCATGAAAGCCAGTTATTTTCAGAGGTTTATGTTCAGGTGTAAACAATCTCAAATGACACACTTCTCCAAATGCTCTCGTTTCTGCAGCCTATGATAATCCTCGAGAAGGCTTATGTGTGATTGGATGAAAGGGCAATCAGAAGAGAACAGGAAGCAAACCGAGAGAGGATTAAAATACATAGTACAAGATGAGATTTTTCTTGCTGTGGTTTGCTCTTCTCACGCATACGTACGACCGCAAACAACCATCAAACGCATCTTAAGAATAAACATAAGTCAAACCTGTCTGAAAAACTCCTCCAGCAGTGACGTAGTCCAGCGATGGTGTAGATTCCAGTTCTTGGCTGGATGACTGATGTCAGCCGTGTGTAACAGCAGAGACAGAGCCTTGGGTTTGTCGATTCTGGGTGAAGAAAACACACCGATCCGAGTGGTAAATATGTGTTTGTTCTTGCACATGACAGTGCGATTAAATGGAGAGCAAATTTTGCTTTTCAGATGTTTCTCCTGAGAAAAAGTCCCTGGTAATCTCTCTAGTTTCAGAAGACACCTCAAAAACACAGCTAACTGCTCAGATATGCCAAAATAAGGAAGTCTTTAATCAAAACTTCTCAATAAGACCTCAAACATTTTGCATCATTCTCCAAATTATCTGATCTGAGTTGCATTCATTTTATAGCTCTATATTTTACTCTATGTATCATTTGTCTATTTTTATTTCTCCTAAGGAATAGTAGGAGAAACATCTTGAGAAACATCAATGTTATTGAAGTCTCTTCTGCTATGAAAAAGCAAACTCTATCCAATAACTTCTTGCTCTGGGGAGACACAGACAAAGCCAAAGGTGACAGACAACAGTGAAGCATGTTGGATGTCTGGGTTTAAAGGTTTCTCACCCCTCAGGCTGCTGGAGGAAATTCTTCATGGCTTTGACCTGCTGGAAGTGGCAGGACATGTCAGTGGCCAGAACCATCTCGACCACGAGCGCCCTGAGCTCTCTAAAAACACAAGCACACAAAACAACTGCACTGAATCTCCTCACCGAAGAAAGTAATTGAGTTCCACTTCAAAGAGTGAGGATAACAGTTTTCTTTCTGCATGAGAAATAAATCATTTCCACATTGACCTTGCAGTAAAACTTCACAGAACATCATCAGACTTTCTTTCTCTGTTGTGTTTAGTTTAAAATAGTGACAGTGAGAAAGTAAAAAAAACACTTTCATCACTTTTTGTTGGGTGTTTCTTCAATTATGAGCACTTTGTCTCTTAAAATATAACACTTTTAAAGCCTGTTCTCTTTTATTGTTGTCATTTTTCTAAACCAACTTCTTTGTCTTGCTAAGGCTAATTTGACAGCTATCATTAAATATTAAACACCCAATTAAACATTCAATTTAATATTTTCACATTAAATATCCCAATAAAATTTTGCATAATTTGACAAAAGTAAGGCTTGATTGGAAATGCATAATAAAAATATTCTGCTGTGATATTTATCTTACGTCGTGATTTGTATAAGAAATATATATATATATATATACAGTACAGTCCAAAAGTTTGGAACCACTAAGATTTTTAATGTTTTTAAAAGAAGTTTCGTCTGCTCACCAAGGCTACATTTATTTAATTAAAAATACAGTAAAAAA
>RJVU01047220.1:2564476-2582630 GCA_003731715.1 Anabarilius grahami | reverse complement strand
TATGTCATATATATATATATATATATATATACACATATATATATACACACACTGTATATACAGTATATATACTTATATATTTTGAAAGTCTGGCTTTGGCACATGAATGAATTAATGAATTAATGAATTAATGTTCAAATAGTTTCAATGTGACCTTTATTTAACAAAAAGAAAAAAAGCTGAAATCTGTTAGTTTTAATAAAAATCAACCCCATATACAATACATAAATATCATAGTTGAAGAAACACCCAATCATATCATGATATTGCAGTTACAGAAAGTTGATTCTGTCAGTTTGTCTGTTCTCTGGAGACAAAAGAAGTGAGATGATGAAAATGAAAAGAATGATGGATGTGAAATCCTGCTGTACCTCCAGTCATCTTTGGAGAGGTTGTAGAGGATGTTCATCTCGTCGTCGTCCTGAAGCAGTCGATACGCCGCGCTAACGTGATGACTCTCCAGCACAGAGCGGTCGTTGTACAGGATGGCTGTGTCCGACCTGTTGGAAAAAATGTAAACTCACTACACACAGTTTTACTTTTTCAATAAAAAAAAAAACCCTAAAAAAAATGTATTATGGTTTCCACAAAAATATGAAGCAGCACAACTTTTATCAACATTGATAATAATAAGAAATGCTTCTTGAGCAGTAAATCAGCATATTAAAATGATTTCTGAAGGATCATGTGACACTGAAGACTGGAGTAATAATGCTGAAAATTCAAAATATATTCTCATAGAAAACAGTTATTTTAAATATGAATAATATTTTACAATATTACTGTTTTACTGTATTTCTGGTCAAATAAATGCCGCCTTGGTGAGCACAAGAGACTTTCAAAAACATTTATGTAGTGCATACAAATAGATTCACAAACCAATTCATTGACACAAATATTTATACGTAAATACGTATATATATATAAAAAAGGGAAAAAACACTCCTTATCAAAACTGTGCTTTTGTTTTATTCCTATTTCCTTCTTTCTTCTAATTTGTCCCAGGTCAGGTTTTGGTCAGAAAGGCCATCTTTCTCCATCTTTTATGCTAGTTTAATTTAGCCAGCTCATGCTGAGGTATTGTGACTGCAGGCTGTGTGTTTGTCAGCGTAGGAGTTTGATGGATGACTCACCAGCGGCCCTCAGCGCTCTCATGCGTTACCTGGTCTGGATGTGGAAGTTGTTTGTGGTCCCGGTGTGTTCGTAGTCGTGGACAGCAGCAGCGAAAAGCATCGCAAAAATCTCCAACTCAGTCAGCCAGTGCTGGAGAGCAAAGAAACATCACCCATGAGAACTCTTCAACATCTATCATTTATTTATGGCAATGAGGTTAAATAAAGAGCAAATTGAGACCTCTGCTGAAATCACCACCTTCGAAGATGTTTTTCCTGACAAAAATGCCTAGTAATCACAGAAAAGATCTCAAAAATATCTCAAACTGTGCTTAGATTTGAAAGGACTATTCCTTTAAGAGAAAAGAATATCTTGGGCATTTGTATGTTCCTACATGCATATATTTTAACTTCATTTATATTTGCTACTTTAGGTACCTTTTTATGCCTCTGAAGTTGTCACCGTTAACTGGTGCGATGGCGGGACAACCTGTCACTCACATGATATCCACCAATAGAAAACCAAAACCATCCAACCATCCAATCAATTCCCGATGGACAAAATCAAGTCCCGACCTACATTATTTCTTGTTTGAGAAGCCGTTTCCCTCTGATATACATCACAATAGGGAAGACTATCGCAACATCTGTTTCATGCCAAATTTAAATAATCCACAACTAAGAATTCCATTGGTTGACCAATCACAACAAACTGGCCAGCTAACCAATCAGAGCAGCAGACTGGGCTTTTCGGAAAGGCGGGTTTTAAAGAGACAGGAATTAAACAGTGCGATTCAGACAGAGGCTGAAAAGAGGTGCTGCAGCAATGTACAGTATGAGAAAAATGTGTTGTTGTTTTTTTTATTAAAATCATGCAAATGTATTCGAGCAGACCCCCAAAATAAATGACTATAATATGGACACTTTAAAATGAAAACCAAAAGCAGAGTCAATAGCTGTAAAATAATGGCCTTGTGATGTTGAAACACAGATCAATCTTGAATCTAAAGCTCTGAAGGACCTTGAGCTCTCAGCTGCACGCTGCTTCCCACAGGACTTCATCTTAATATTTAATCATTTAATAGAGAGACTCAAGTTCACAGTGCAAAATGAAACCATCACACCGCATTTGTATTGCAGAAGTGCATTCTGATGAGAGACGGGCCTCTTTGTGAGCAAGCAATTTGTGTCAATGACATGTTAAGACCCTCATATGAGTAAACAGCATGAGGATTTGTTTCTCTTCAGGAACTGCTGCTTTATGACTGGCCTGATGATTGTTCATTAAAAAGCTTAAGGTGCGTGTATGCTTGTTTGCCAGCGCAAACGTGTCAGCAGAATTAATGATTACGCCGCTGGGTTTCTGCGCAGTTACTCTTGAGTTCGTGCCCACAGACTTTGACATGTTGTCACGGTAACATTATCAAGATGATTAACACCATATCTGAATTGAGAGCGAGCGGAACAACGCAACATTAGGTCATTATAATCAACAAACCAGTCTATGCTGCAAGAGCGTTCCGTGCAGTTTTGATAATAAAGGGTACAGGGATGTCATAGCATTTCGCAGCTGTAAACACGAGGTAGGAGATTCCACAAGCCTGAAGCAGTTTTTGTTATTGTTTTTGGTCATTTAAAGTGTAACTTCACTAATTTACAACCCGCTTTGTATTGTTACAATACTGAGAAATGTATGTTTATTTGTCAGCAAAAGTTTGCTGGAGGACGCAAAACGCGTGAGACCAGGCTTTTCAAACCTGCAATAAATCATTCAAATCGTCAGCTAAATGTTGATTCTCCACAGTGCTGGGGGATGGTGTTTTGTAGCTGGTGATGGCTTTCAGGCCCTTCGACACTGATGCAGGGTCGTTGGTCAAAAACTGTTTTTTCAGCTTCTTGGAGTAGCTTCTCTTAGCAACTCTTATCTCCCAATTCAGTGTGTTTTTGGCCTGTTTGTACAAGGTTTTGTCCCCACTCCTGTAGACATCCTCTTTTGCCTGGCGAAGCTGTTTGAGTTTTAGAGTGAACCAAGGTTTGTCGTTGTTACAGTATATGTTAAATACAGATCAGTGGCTGTAGCCTCAAAAACACTCCAATCAGTGCAGTCGAGATATATATATATATATATTAGGGCTGGGCGATATATCGCATGAGATTGTCACGCGCATTTCGTCAGTAAAGCCGGTTCCCTGATTACCGCGAAATCGCCATCACCTGCTTTCAAATGGAGCGCCATTTAATAGACAGAACCGTAGATCACTGACAAGCTACGCAATATCGCGTTCATATCGCAGATGAATCGCCTTCGATAATGAACGCGATATTGCGTAGCTTGTCAGTGAACTACGGCTCTGTCTATTAAATGGCGCTCCATTTGAAAGCAGGTGATGGCGATTTCGCGGTAATCAGGGAACCGGCTTTACTGACGAAATGCGCGTGACAATCGCATGCGATATATCGCCCAGCCCTAATATATATATATATATATATATGTTAGGGCTCTCTATTTAGTGCGTTAATTAGACTAATTAGTTACGGTAAAAAATAACACGTTAATTTTTAACGCACTTGCCCCGCCCCAGACCTAGTTCATCTGACATTACATACAATTGATTGATGATGAATATGATGCAGGGCAACAACTCACTGCATGATGAAGCCTATAAAATGCAGTCAGAAAGTCCCTAAAATTAAAGATATGGGGGAAAAAATGCCCCATAGATCATATGATTTAAGCAACATCACACGAGTAACGAGTGCAATATTACACGAGTCCTGTTTTTGTCCCATAGCCTATATAACGAGTGCAAATGCAATACTGATTTGAATACAACAGTTCAGTAAATAAGAAGTTAATATTGTTATTTTAGACACAATATTGTCTATTTTGTTAAATTTTTTATATATAATATATATATATACAAATATATTAATATAACATTTCTCTAATTTCATCTGCCATCTTGATGGATTATTTCAATGAGCTTGAGTCTCTTCTATCAAGGGAGCACAATCATTATTATAATAGATCTGTCCTGACCTCTTGACCTAATGACCTAATTCATTCCAGTCATAGACCTCTGATATGATCTTTCTGTGTGTGTGTGTTTCAGCTTACCACCATCCCCGTCTTCAGAAGCAGGTAGTGTACCGTCTGTGTGACGTCGGCTGCGTGTATCAGGTTATGGTAGGGGTTTTTATGTTTGCTGTAACCCACTTCCAGAGCCTCCACAAATGAGACCAGCGCTGAGACAGGGATCTGTCAGAGATATGGTGTTAATAACTCTAAAAAAGACCATTACACCCCTCTACTCTCACTTCTTTAAGAGTTGTTTTCACCTTGAAGCGGCTGATAAGGTCGTAGCGGGTGAGAAGGTCATAGAAGATGAATTTGAGTGCGTGGTCACCGCTCGACTCGTTCAGAGCAAATACATCAAAAGACCACTTATCCACATTCTGAGAAGAAAAAACAGAGAAACAAACTCAGCACACAGATATTCTTCCGCTCTGCCGCAACTCTCTAATCTGCTGTCCACATGTGCATATTCAAACTTAGCATCTTCTGTCATGCCAGGTTTGATGCTAAACACTATTGGCTCTCATGTGTAAATAAATGCAATGCATGGACGTGCAAACAAGATTTAAGTGAAATATTCCTTTAAGAGAAAATAATATTTTGTGCATTTTTATGTCTCTACATTTCAACCTTTTCTTTTTTTATTGCATTAAAACTGCCTTGGAAATGCTTGCAATTAATATTTGCTACTTTTCAAGTGCCTTTTATATATATTTCTTATTATTTTCCCGTTGTTTTAGACCCTGACTTTTCCATCAAATCCATCATAAAACATGCTGTCTTTGTATTGACATTTATGTTTTATATGTATTTTCCCTCTAAATTGGGGGGAAAATAAAGAAAAAAAGAAAATCCACCATAAAACATTTATTGTGTGAAATTTTTTTACACAAATTATGACCATCTCTCAGAGCTGATGTGAAATTCCATGATGAAAGCATAATTTTGCTACTAATAAGGTTTTATGAAGAGCTTGAGATGAAATGAGATGTGTGAAAAATGGTATAATAAATAAATAAATACAAATTTGTATATTAATATGATACAATTATATAAAATAATTAAAATAAAAAATTAAATAAAATTAAGTACATAAAAAATAAAAAATGCATATTATTGAAAAATTATACATAAATTATATATACAGTGGTGGCCAAAAGTGATGTCAGGCCTAACATCTTCACTCTTTATTTAAAGATTTTGTAATCATATTTTGTAGTTGTGTTTGTAGTCAATTTTTAAATTTGTGATTACACAATGAAACCTGCCAAATTGTGCAGACATATTTTTTGGTCAGGCTGACATACAAAGAAATTATGAGCACATGATGCAAAAACAAGAGAGAACCAACGAAATATTAGCAACTGATTATGGTGTAGTCGCTGTATGCTTTTTCCTGTGAGCTTTTTGTTTTTCTATGCATTTTTTATTTTTTTTGCATTGTAAAATGAATTACACCTGTAGCTGTAGTTTGCCTTTTTTGCCAAAAAATGTGTCAGATAAATACTTTAACCAAGTTTAGTTTTTTATTTTTTCTTCACATTTATATATTTAAAAAATATAAAACATTTTCCTCATATTTTGTTATATCATTTAAGTTGTAGGGTCATAAAAAGTTGTAGGGTCATGCCCTCTGGACATCACTGAATGAATGACCAAATTCTACTGTGATGCATGTATATCTCCTGTTCGGAATTTTAATTGTGAACAAATTAAAAAGTGAAAAGGTACAATCGAAAAGGTATGTTTTAAAAGTTTATTTATAAGTCCACAGGGCCAGTGGTGTCCAGAGTTGAAGAAAAAAAGCTGTTTATAAGAANATTTAAAAAATATAAAACATTTTCCTCATATTTTGTTATATCATTTAAGTTGTAGGGTCATAAAAAGTTGTAGGGTCATGCCCTCTGGACATCACTGAATGAATGACCAAATTCTACTGTGATGCATGTATATCTCCTGTTCGGAATTTTAATTGTGAACAAATTAAAAAGTGAAAAGGTACGATCGAAAAGGTATGTTTTAAAAGTTTATTTATAAGTCCACAGGGCCAGTGGTGTCCAGAGTTGAAGAAAAACACATTTTTTGTATGATAATTGGAGAGCGAAACAAAGAGAAAGAAGCAAAGAGATAAAACAATGGCTGTTTATAAGAATGGAAGAGTGTGTGAGAGTTTTACCTTAAGCACTGCTATGACAGAGGGAGGGTAACTCAGTCCCACCATGTTAGAGGTTCGGCGGTACATTCTGTTAGAACGAGATAAACACATCAAGTGAAAGCGCAGCACAGACCGCAGGCACTCCAAACACAATGCCATAATCTTTACCTTCAAAATGACAAAACATAAAATGTAGAGGACAACCTGCACTTTCTTTAAGTAAATGCTTTGTCACAGCAATTTATCTGTGCAGTGTTGCCTGAAGTGCATTAGAATTTAATGAAATGATGCTAACGGATGAGAGAGAGAGGCAGAGTGACTGTAGTTATTCAGACTTGTCAAGAAGATGATGTATATCCATACGCTGACTCACAATGAGCTCAATGCATAGATTTATAATCATTTCAAAGAAGACTTTAATGCTGCCTGGTGAGGAAAAAAAATTGAAGAGGATGCAGACTGATTTATGAGCACTGGAAGATTCCTGCTTGTGTTCTTGGTTACAGAAAAAAAAGGAAAAAAAGTGCTAAATGTGATTTATGTTCCAGTATTAATATAATTAACTAAATCTATTAAAATAAAGCTGAAAACAATATTAGAAAATCTTACAAATTTTGCCTTGGCAACTAAATAAAGTACTATAATGACTAAAACTGAAATAAAAATAAAACTCAATTAAACCTAAATATAAATAACAACTACTAAAAACAACAAAAGCACATAAAACTATGGAAGCTTATTTCCACCATATATAAAATAAAATAATAAAAAATAAAAAAGGTAATTGCGACTTTTTATCTCACAATTCTGACTTTTTTTCGAACAATTGTGAGTTATAAAGTCAGAATTGCGTGATATAAAGTCAGAATTGCGTGATATAAAGTCAGAATTGTGAGTTATAAATTCAGAATTGCGTGATATAAAGTCAGAATTGTGAGTTATAAAGTCAGAATTGTGTGATATAAAGTCAGAATTGTGAGTTATAAAGTCAGAATTGTGTGATATAAAGTCAGAATTGTGTGATATAAAGTCAGAATTGCAAGTTATAAAGTCAGAATTTCATGATATAAAGTCAGAATTGTTGATATAAAGTCAGAATTGCGAGATATAAAGTCAGAATTACGTGATATGAAGTCAGAATTGCAAGTTATAAAGTCAGAATTTCATGATATAAAGTCAGAATTGTGTGATATAAAGTCAGAATTGCGAGATATAAAGTCAAAATTTTGTGATATAAAGTCAGAATTGCAAGTTATAAAGTCAGAATTTCATGATATAAAGTCAGAATTGTGTGATATAAAGTCAGAATTGCGAGATATAAAGTCAAAATTTTGTGATATAAAGTGAGAATTGCAAGTTATAAAGTCAGAATTTCGTGATATGAAGTCAGAATTGTGAGACAATTGTGTGTTTTAATGTCCAATTGTGAGGGAAAAAAGACGATGTTTTTTCTCAGAATTTACGAGTTTATATCTGACAATTCTGACTTTATAACTTGCAATTGTAAGATTATGTCTCGCAATTCTGAGAAAAAAAGTCAGAATTGTGAGAGAAAAAGTTGCAATTACCTTTTTATTTTTTTAAGCCCGGAAACAAGCTTCCATACAAAACTAATAAAACTAAATTAAAATAAAGACTGAAAATATAAAATTAAAAATCTAAATATATATTAAAAAAAGCTAATTCAAAACATTAATAAATAGCATAATTGTATGTTATTTGATCCTTTGAAATGAAAGAGACATTCAAAATAAGAGTTCAAAATGTGACATTACAACACTCATGTATGCTGTTTACATCGAAGTTTTAAAGGTAGAATAGAACAATAATTGCCTGTTTTAAATTGTAAAGGTCAAAGAAAAAGAAAACTAAAGTAGATTTTTTCATTTAAAAATATGTGCTTCCACAATCCTAGGATATTTTTTAGCACACTGCTTTGTGGTCAACCCCACCTCTCCACAAATATCCCAGCCTGCACTGCGTGTACGATGCTGCGGAATCGCGGCTTCTCTTCCGTCCGTCGCAGCATCAGCCCCATCTGCCGTGTGAAGGTGGAGGCCAGCCAATCACGCACTTCTGATGGCACAGAATCTGATTGGATATCGCTGAGCTCATCCTCGGTATCGACCAATCGCCTAAGAAAAAGAGGTCGAGAGACAGGGAGGAAGGAAGGGAAAGATACTTTAAATGTCATCACCACTCTCACTTAAAATATCAGCTGTGACAGGTAATTGTTGTGCATATAAGAAGGATAAACGACTATTTATACTTAATCTAAACTGTGATTGAAGCCTGAGCAAACACCCACTGCTTTAAGACTAATCCATCACTCATCCGCATAATTATGGTAACACCACAGTATGTTCCATATATGCAGCAGAACAACGTGTCTTGTAAATAAGGAAGAGGCATTGATAAATATGGCAGGTATAAATATTTGCATTGGAATGGCACTGGATTGACATTTAATGTCTGATTTTACAGCACTAAAAACATCTTCTCAGTAACTGTGCCATTAACATCTGTGTATCCAGACATAAGCTCTTATGATGGATTTAAAGTCCACAACGGCCATAAATCACACAGCAAATATGAATCTGATCAGACCAGACTGGTGGTCTCTGTGGCTTGGCAAGTGAGAGGGTGTGTCGTAATCCCGGGCCGCGATGACGTCCCAGTTACATAATTCTATAAGCTTTTATTATGTCTTTTCTGGCATCTAGATGTTCGCAGCTGTTATTCTTCACTCTGCTCATCAAAATAAAAAGATATCAGCGGTACTTGAGTGGCGTGATGGAGCGCTGCATCTCCCCACAGAGACAATAAATACGATCACTGAGTGGGAATGGAATGGCATTGATAAGGATGGAGTTTTTCAGCTTGTTTCAAACTGCAGGTGTTCAGTTATGTGCTCTCAATAAAGCTATCAGCATGTTCTCATATCCACACATCAAGATGAAAACATATCTGGGTGCCATTTCAACCCAAAAGAAAGAAATTATATTTTGTGTAATGTGCATTGTGGCATTATTTTGATTAAAACACTTTTTCCTGCCAAAATCTCTTGAAATGCTTTTGTTTTTTAAGATGGTTTTTGTAATTCCATAATTCCTAATGTGACTCTCGTTACTGGAAAATGTTTTTACGTACTAAAAGTGTTCAATTAAAGCCAGCATAAATGAAAAGTAGTACAACAAAAGCAGTATATATTGCCATTTTAATAGTGTTAAAAATAGTTAAATAATTGTCCAAGCAAGTTTTTACACAATTTTATTTTTTAATTTTTTAAAAAGGTCTTGCTGAAGGACAAAGCCGTAGTGTTGACCCCTGTGACCCCTTCAAATGGCCACTCACTCAATCTAAGAAGCACACAGATCTTTAACTGCTAATAGAATTGATCTCTATCAGCATGAGTGAATTGCTTTAGGCTCCATTAGATTGATCCTAGACCAATTTTAATATCTTCCCTTTACAATGACTCCACTTAGGGATTGTGTGGAAAAGCTGGATCAGCATCTGACATGGAAGGACTGAATAATGTGTTGTTACAGCTTTGTGAGCAATGCAGTGGAGTCAAACATTTTTGACGAGAATAGAACATAGCCTGGAGATGATTATTCATTATAAATGGACCATGTAATCCAGGCAGTTAGTTTGCAACTGATGATGGATTTCATGAAACAGCATGAAAATGGGAATGTTATTTTTCTATTCCTAGCTTTGAGTTTCAACTTGTTTAAAATTTCTGGTTAATTGACAGTGGTTATATTTAAAATTTTGCCAACAGAGAGTGGTGGAGTAAAATAACAGTGTAAACTCCATACTTTACCTTGTTTCCTCAATATAGACTGATTCTAAAACAGTGGCAGCATATTCCAGGTTTTTCTTTAGGTCTACGAGAGACGCCTCTCCCCTCTCCAACTGTTTTATCAAACATCGTAATCTGGAAAACAAGAACATGCACATACATTAATTCTGAAAAACACAACTGTACGGCTGTGTATTTTGCAAAGCAATTATCTGAGAGCACCAGCCAATGTCAGCGTGACAAATGCAGCATTTAATTCTGCAAAACAAAGATCAATATTAAACTTCCATAAACATAAAAATATAATTCCTGTAACACTGCAACAAGAAAGTACCTATTTATACACTGTGTTTCAAATGATTATGCAAGTGACATATTAGCAGGACTTCAGTACAATAAACAAATTCATATTTTAGTTTTTCAAAGAAAGTTTTTTATTTCTCAATATCTTTTTAGATAACTGGTATCAATCTCAGACAGGTTTGTTCAATAGTTTGCCAGGTCTTCTTATAGGTAAATGAATGTATCAGATTTTTTTTTTTTTAAACAAAATAGAAAATACTTTAATTCAGCAAGGATGCAGTAAATTGATCAAAAGTTACAGTAAAGACATTTCAGACAGGACCACTTTGGCAAGTTACTTGAGTTTATTGAACTCAATTATCTTTGGCGGTATGGTTCCTTATGGGGGTTCTTGCTCAAAAATTAATTGAACATACAAGAGCTTTAACATTAACCCCCCGGAACCATCAGCTTGGAAATACATAGACAATTAAGACACTTAGTAATGCCTTTAAAAGCGAACATGGTAATCGTGTAGATATGGCAGTGGGACGTCTATACTGTAGCTTGGTTATGAGGATCAGTGTCTCTCAGCAGAGAGGTCCATGCCAGTCGGGACTTGAAAGCCTTAGTGATCTGAACACAAGAAGACGACAACCAGAAAGTGCACAGTAATATGCTCATGCTTATAATGGGGAGGGAGGGAGGGTTGCGAGCAGTTTGAGCATACTACCGAGCAGCAATACCACGTATATATGTCCCGTGTCTAATAGGAGAATGGTAGTGATTGGAGCGATTGACAGCTGACCGCGTCAGCTGGTCGCAGCACTATGCCTACGTAGCCTGACTGAACTAACGCTGGGCTCGATTTATAGTATATAATTTATTAAGTATTTTTATTTTTAAATTTTATTCAAAGAATCCTGATTTACGCATTATAAAAAAAATATTAATAATTATAATAATGTATAATAATCAGAAATGTTTCTTGAGCTGCAATTCAGCATATTAAAATAATTTTAAAAAGGATGTGACAATGAAGACTGGAGTAATGATTCTGAAAATTCAGCTTTGATCACAAGTATAAATTACATTTTAAAATATATTCACATAGAAAACAGTAATTTTTAATTATAATAATATTTAGCAATATTACTGTATTTTGATCAAATAAATGCAGCCATAGTGAGCAAAAAAGACTTCTCTCAAAAATATTATAAAAATCTTACCGAACCCAAACTTTTGAATCGTGGTGTATACACAAACTCTAGATTATGGTATAATGACTGAATTCTTTATCTGTTATATGCTCAAAAGTATCTTCAGAAGTTTGTCTTTGTAAGTCTAAGCTTGATTAATTGAGCTTTTAAGGACGATTGATTAACTGAAGCTGTTAGTCTTATCAAATCCATCTTCAATATCCCTCTTCCAGGAAAGACTTTCAAACCAAACCACTCAAATGCTCTCCGGTCCTTGATGTGTCTGTTAAAACAATTAGACTGTCTGAGGACATTTTAATGGGGGGAAATCATTAAATAATGGTGAAATTATTGGTAACACTTTATTTTGATGGTCCCCTTTAGACATTCTGTTGACTATAAGTAACATTGCACCTACATGTTAACTAACTCTCATTAAAGTATTAGAAGAGCATTAGTAGACTGCCTGCTTAATATCTGATAACACTTTATTTTGATGGTCCCCCAACAGACATTCTACTGACTATAAGTAACTTTGCAAATACATGTCAACTTATTCTACTAACCCTAAACCTACCCCTAACAGCCTACCAAGGCTCTACTAATACTCTACTGAGAGTTAGTTGATGTAGGTGCAACGTTACTTATAGTCAACAGAATGTCTAAAGGGGACCATCAAAATAAAGTATTACTAATAAGGAGAGTTAGTGTAGTTGATATGTAGGTGCAATGCTACTTATAGTCAACAGAATGTCTAAAGGGGACCATCAAAATAAAGTGTTACCAATAAGGTGACTTAGTTGACATGTAGTTGACCAATAATGAGAGTTAGTTGACATGTAGTTGACCAATAATGAGTTACAGTAGTTGACATGTACAGTAGGTGCAACGCTACTTATAGTCAACAGAATGTCTAAAGGGGGCCATCAAAATAAAGAGTTACCAATAAGGTGACTTAGTTGACATGTAGTTGACCAATAATGAGATTTACAGTAGTTGACATGTAGGTGCAACGCTACTTATAGTCAACAGAATGTTTAAAGGGGACCATCAAAATAAAGTATTGACTTAGTTGACATGTAGTTGACCAATAATGAGTTACAGTAGTTGACATGTAGGTGCAACGCTACTTATAGTCAACAGAATGTTTAAAGGGGACCATCAAAATAAAGTGTTACCAATAATGAGAGTTAGTTGACACATAGTTGTCCAGTAATGAGAGTTAGTTGACCAATAATGAGGGTTAGTTGACATGTAGTTGTCCAATAATGAGAGTTACATTAGTTGACATGTAGTTGACCAGTAATGAGAGTTACATTAGTTGACATATAGTTGACCAATAATGAGAGTTAGTTGACATGTAGTTGTCCAATAATGAGAGTTACATTAGTTGACATGTAGTTGACCAGTAATGAGAGTTACATTAGTTGACATGTAGTTGACCAGTAATGAGAGTTACATTAGTTGACATGTAGTTGACCAATAATGAGAGTTAGTTGACATGTAAGTGCAATGTTATAGCCAACAGAATGTCTAAAGAGGACCATCAAAATAAAGTGTTACCAATAAGGAGAGTTAGTTGACTAGTAATGAGTTAGTTGACATGTAGTTGACCAGTAATGAGAGTTACAGTAGTTGACATGTAGTTGACCAATAATGAGAGTTAGTTGATATGTAGTTAATGAGAGTTAGTTGACATGTAGGTGCAATGCTACTTATAGTCAACATAATGTCTAAAGGGGACCATCAAAATAAAGTGTGACCAATTATGTTTTGAAGTGGAACTACCAGTGACAAATGGATATCTTTTTAATAACAGTCCTTGAGTCACAACGTGACAGATCAGATTATTGAAATGACACAATGCTGTTTATTGATGGGTGCTAAAAGGTTACAGATTCAATCAATTCATTGGTTTCAGATTTGTGCACATTGCTCACAGATATCTAGTTGACTTGCCACTATGCAGTTGAAACATTACCTCAGTGATTTGGTCTATCATTGGTCCAATATAGGGATTGCTAGGTAAACATCATGCTTACTAGTAATTTCCCACACGATAACTGCCAAATATTTGCATGCAAATATACATCTGATATTCATATGTTAAATTTGTCTTAATGTGACAGTAGTGGGCATTACAGCAGCACAAAATCCAGTTGGGTCCCAACTGTGTCCAACGACACAGGTAGTGTTTTTTACCAGGAAAGTGATTTCACACCAGTAAGGGGGTGGGCGGCTGTCACCATGACAATCACACAGTGTTGGTGTGCCATTGATGCTTTGGGGTCAATGCAATCACACGGGACGATTAACATTTTCCACTCAACATTTTGACAGCTGCCTGCAGATAAAAAGGAAACCCAAACCCCAACAGCCCTGTTCATCCCAGCACCTGATCTCAAATCACACTCATAAGTCTCAATCAAACACAATACTACACTAGTTTAGTATGTAATGCAAAAAAAACAAAAAAAACACTAACATTTCCACTTGTGTCAAACCAGAAGACAACTTTATTGCTCAGAGGTTCCTTGAATGAGGTCTTTTTCAGCAAAGTCTCTTTATTTAATTTGATTGTGGTCTATGAAATACAGTTGCAATATTAAATAAATTTAATTTAGTTTATTTTATACAGTCAGTTACTTTGAGCATGCAAACTGTTTTAGAAAGATTTAAGACGAACGTAACAGGCTTGTGTTCGAGATACAGAGAGATAATGCTGTCCATCAGAAGCACGGCAACAATAGTCGTCTTTAAAGCTCCCCACACAAAGCTTGTTTCTGCCGGGATTGACAGATGTCTCAAGACGTGTGGGTGGAACATGACGTTTGATTGGATGAACACAGCTGTCCATGTCAGCGGCTGCCAATCAAGTTCAGCAAAGCAAAATCATTTCATGAAAGATGTCAGCTGATTATTTTTTGCCACGGGAGAATAACTGCAGCTTCACCTCAGATACACGCTGCAGGACGTGCCAAAAACTGTACAGATCTTTTTCATTCCTATCCATTTAATGATTCGTTTATTCAACCTTACAAAGCCAGTCCTGCTGGAACAAAGTCTAAGATTCAGGCATCAAACTTTATTCAGGATTCTCTTGCACCACAATAAAATGTTTTGTCAGGGAAACAAAAATGTGGAAAAATCTAAATGAAAAGATTTTGTTCAAATCTAAAACATTACACTGAATCAACCTGACTACAGAATACACTTCTACAAATAAACAGTCGAAGACACGCTCCTTCTGCAAGGTACTACCATAAATCAAAGAAAAGTAAATTCAATAAAACAAAATTTAGCATTAGAACTTCCCTGAATTGAACTTGCTGAGATAACTCAAATATACAAGTTGGTTAATAAAACTTCACATTTCAAGTTGACAGTCACTTCGGAGAAAGTCTGCTAAAATACTAAAATGTAAAGGTAGTCATAAAAAAGTAGACAGACTACAGTCAAATAGTTGAAAAAAGGCTGTAAAAATTTAACATTAGAATAACTTTCCCAGAATTATCTTGAGAACTCAAATATTTAACTTGTCACCTACTTTACAATTCAAGTTGACTAAACTTAAATTAAGGCAGCATGAACACTTACTTTAAATTGAAACAACTTTTTTACATTGTAGAGGCTACTAACAAAGCTATTTACATTTATTTAGCAGATGCTGTAATTGAAAGCGATTTACAGTACAAATGAGGCAATTTGTCATTTGAGCGAACAATTTTAAAGTACACAATGCCAAAATTATTTAAAGTATAGGAGAGAAGAGGTAAAATGTTCAAAAACTTTTAAATGTGAATAGCTTAAAATATCAGGCTTAGCTTAAATTTGACCAAATTTAATTTTAACAGATAAGTTTACACTAAATACATCTAGAAGAGTTCACTGCATCACTGCCTAAAACATCAGTTGTAGACATGCGCAATACAATGTGACATAAAAACAAGCAATGTTGAGTTTCATACTTAGACTATACTTTTTGTCAAACAAGAATTGTTTGTTTTTGGAAAAGCTAGTCACTCTAGTGAAAAGTCTCACTCCTAACTAAAATCCATTGTGTTGCAAAATGGGTTATACCAACAAAACAATTTTTAATGGTCAAATCATGTAGTTGTGTAAGGTCACAATAGCACTTTTTTGTAAAGACATGCTGATTAAAACAGATGTTCGGATGCTAAAGTCCACTGGGATGCTCAACATGGCTTAAATTCGCTGGCTAGAGCTAACTGTCAGCATGAGAATTATTATTTTAAACATTCATCCCCATTCATCCATCATACAAGCTTTATGGCTGTGGAAAAGAGGTTTCTGCCAGAGAGAGGTTAGTCCATAATGTGGCTTCCATTTTGAACATGGAATGATCCAGCAGGCTATAAATTCAGTCTCCCAATGCAAAGCCACCATTCACACTGACTGCTTATGAGATATTCATGCAGAAGTGCTCAAGTGCTCTGAGGCAGGCAATGTTTTCTGGCTAATGAATCTCCAATTGAATTTGCATCAATGGGAGAGAGAAATTCACAGATGCTTCAGGTTTAGGCTGTTGTGAATACTGAGTGTTTTTCAGAAATTTCTGAAGATATCGTCAATGGTTTGTTCATGTGAATAGCTCACCTGTTAGATATTGCATGTGCACGCATTACCATCTATGTTCAACCTGTGAACTGTCACCTCCCTTTTTGAGCATCAATCTGAACTTAAATGGTTCTAATTCATGAATCTTTTTAATAAAGATCAAGGTTGGTCTCTTTTTAAAGATACTCAGCAGATTTAGATTTTCAAGTCAGAGTTAGAGAAGTTTAAGTTTATAAAGCAAATGTACTGAACTAAACATTTTGTATTTGATATAACATATTTTACAAAATAATTTGTACTCTAAAAATCAAAGCCATATTTCTAACCAAGTTGTGTTCCAAATTTGAAGTTGATATCACAAAATTTGAGCCCGCTAAAAGAATTTAAAGTACCATTTCCATGGTAAAGCAATGTCCAATTCCAAAATGGTTTACACAGGATGAATTTTGTATGCTTAAGCTCTTGAATGATACCTAATTTATGATGATTACTAAAATACCCTTACCAGCTTCTTTATTAGGTACACCTGTTCAGCTGCTTGTTAACGCAAATATATTTAATCAGCCAATCACATGGCAGCAACTCAATGCATTTATGCATGTAGACATGGTCAAGACGATCTGCTGAAGTTCAAACTGTGCATCAGAATGGGGAAGAAAGGTGATTTAAGTGACTTTCAATGTGGCATGGTTGTCAATATGGACCAAAATTTGTGAAGAATGTTTCCAGCACATTGTTGAATCTATGCCATGAAGAATTAAGGCAGTTCTGAAGGCAAAAGGGGGTCAAACCCAGTACTAGTAAGGTGTACCTAAAAAAAAAAAAATGGTATATGTGATAGGGAAAAGGGCAATACAAAAAGCATGCCAAGCATCAGGCTATCTGAAGGTGATGATNTGGACCAAAATTTGTGAAGAATGTTTCCAGCACATTGTTGAATCTATGCCATGAAGAATTAAGGCAGTTCTGAAGGCAAAAGGGGGTCAAACCCAGTACTAGTAAGGTGTACCTAAAAAAAAAAAATGGTATATGTGATAGGGAAAAGGGCAATAAAAAAAAGCATGCCAAGCGTCAGGCTATCTGAAGGTGATGATACACGGGGTAACTTTTTGAGCAATGTTGCCAAGCGATGTTGCTTGGGCACTTTCCCATTGAGAATGGGCAACAAATTTCAATCTAAACAAGTATCCAGATAGAAATTTGTTGCTCATTCTCAATGAGAAAGTGCCCATGCAACATCGCTTGGCAACACTGCCCAGCAACATTGCTCAAAAAGTTGCTCTGTGTCTCATCACCTTGAGAGTTAACAAGCTAGGAAACTCATACATTTTTATCAACTGTTATGTAAAAATCATAAGTCTGACCGCTTAGAAAAGTAGTATCACACCATTACCACAACAGTATCATTCAATGGTGCAAATCAAGTTACATGCTAAAGTTTAATATTTACTGCTATGGGTTTGTTCAAATACCCAAGCCTAAATTCTGTATAAGCAATACTAATAGCAAGCTGCACTAACTAGAGCGCAGGGAACAACTAAACTGAGATTTCGGTTTGATTCAAACCCCAGGCATCCTAAGACCCCTTTCAAGCTTTGTTTAATCCTTGGCCCGTTATTTTTCTTCCTGGAAACAGTTTGAAATGCAGAGAAAATGTGCTGGCCAAACAGTCCAACAGCTTATTAGAGCATCCCTGATCTCTGAGCGGGGCAGAGCGACAGACACTACACAGAGATTAAAAACACACAGACGCACGGAGATATACCGCTCACGCTAATGCTCATTTCTAGGCAGATGTGTGCGCTGCGCTCTATCCATGAAATCACATGTGGCATTATCGCAGTTTATAATCATGCATGATTTAAAGAGTACATCTATGATGAGTGATACAAACATGTCAAAAAAAAAAAAACACTAACAACATAGATGTATTTGGTTACTTCT
>RJVU01047220.1:2546440-2564306 GCA_003731715.1 Anabarilius grahami | reverse complement strand
TTAAGGATGTAAACACTGAAAAAGAAAACATTAAAAGTATTGAATACGTTTCCTGAGTATTTATACAAAATAAAATGTATAATAAAATGGCTGTATAATTTGTTCAATGTCTGTGGCATTCAAAATAAATGAGGAATAGCTTTTTAACTATTTATGGTGTGAAGAGATTAAACAAATTGCCAGGAATTCCAAAAGTATTACAGTGTAACCCCCTAACCCTAACTACTAAAAATATTTAAGTTGAGATTCCATGATAATTTTGAATTAAATGTACAAGTTAGCTTACTCAGATACTTTAGGTTAAGAGCAATTAACATGTATAGCCTACAAAATAAAAATCTGCTAGTTCTGTACTTAATTTTTTTGAGTTCTGCCAACTTATTCGGGTTTACAGTGTATAGTGAACAAACCACTAAATTATGTGTTAAATATTAAATGTCAACACCTTACACAACACTCTGGCATTTGTTTTGCAACACTCTACATATTAGTTACTTCACAAAACTGTATCATATAAACAAACAATGATCAAATCATTAAAGCTCTGAAATTTATTGAAGAATAATGGCAAAGTGCTGCCAAATGTTGTACAAATTGAACCCAAATCTCAATATCTAAATGTATCTCTCCTTGTAAGTATTAAGACTTTTTACAACTCAAAGGTTTATGAGTGGCTCAAGAAGAGTTCATAAACACATTACTGAAACAACACGCTAATTTACTTTATCTCAGCAGCAGCCAATCAGTGCGTCATGGGTCAGACTGGGCAGGAAATCAATTAATGACGAACGATCTGAAATAATGATGGAACACTGTGTTGCCGGGGTCTGGAGAAATGTCAGTGCATTGTTTTACTGTGTAATTAGACAGTTAATGAGAGCCTTAATGAACAACATGCTCTCCATCTCCATGGGTAAAAGTATTGGAGAACGAAGACACACCGTGGGGTAAATACTTCTGTTTCATAATCAGTAAAAATGCTGGTGCCTTGTGGCTAAAGAACATCATTTCTGATCAAATGTGTTCCCGTTAGAAGAAGAAGAGTTGTGATGTAGCAGCTGGTTTTAAATGAATTTTCTGATTAGCTCTGTACTCTCTCTAACTAAAACAGAGTTGTTCAAAGAAAGCATTAAATTAGCATCTTAATGGGTGACTGTGGCACTATTCCAATCCTTAGTGGACCTAAATAGGTTGCTACCTAGAGAGCATACTAACTAAAATGAAACACATACTGTAAGTGACTGATTTAAAGTGCTCTATGGAGGCAGCTAAATGCATAGCACACATACAAAAAGGTTTTAGTTTTTTTTTTAAATGGAAACCGCTTATTTTAATTACCTGTAATAACTATCTGTATCAATGCTGTTCAGGATTAAATATTTATAATCAACATTTTTCTCGACTAGACCGAACTGACCAGAGATGGATAGCTATTTATATTTCACTTCTGAAAGCACAACACTTTGTCTTAGACATGCCTACAGCATGACAAATATAAGCACAGTCCCTTATTCCCAAACACACAGGCACAAAATGAAAGGAAAAAGAAGATATTAGGGCATCTGCACACAATCCATATCCAGTCTTCCTCCCTTGAGTACCTGCACAAGTTGAAAGTAAATGACACAATCACATCATATAAACAAACACCGTAGGAAATCAGCAGATGCTGATAGGTTGTGCTGACATGTGCATTAAAAGAAAAACAGAGGAGTAATCTGGATTAAATAGACGAGGACGGTTACTGAGGGATCCAGATGGCACGCAGGAGACGTTAGGGAAGGAAAAATGGCAGAAGACACTTGAGTGTAACTTGAATATATCTTGCTAGCACTGTCACTATCTATACCTATTGGGTAAAAAATATTCACAAAAGACATTTTATATCTCAGTTCTTTTTCCTAGACAGCAGTGACATTACCTGAGAGCAAATGGAGACTTTAAGTCTCCTGTTTCTCAGATGCTTCTGAGAAAAAAACACTGTGTTTACATGGACAAATCGATTTTGATATGAATCAAAATATTGTCATACTGTTAAAAAAAAGTGAAAAACGGTCATGTATTAACCAGACTTGTAATACACTCTAAAAAATGCTGGGTTAAAAACAACCCAAGTTGGGCTGAAAATAGACAAACTCAGTGATTGGGTTGTTTTAACTCAGCAGTTGGGTTAAACGTTTGCCAAACCTGCTGGGCAGTTTTATTTAACCCAACTATTGTTTAAAAGTTACTATATGGCTGGCTTAAAATTAACCAAAAATAGGTTGGAAATAAAAAATTAGACACATAATTACTAGAGGCAACAATAATAATCAAAAGGTAAACATTTATTTGTAAGCAATTTAATAAATGTTTATTGTAGAGTTATCAAAAGTACACTCTAAAAAATGCTGGGTTAAAAACAACCCAAGTTGGGTTGAAAATGGACAAACCCAGCGATTGGGTTGTTTTAACCCAGTGGCTGGGTTAAATGTTTGCCCAACCTGCTGGGTAGTTTTATTTAACCCAAATATTGTTTAAAAATTACTGTATTTCTTGCTTAAAATGAACCCAAAATATGTTGGAAATTAACATTTATTAATATGTTTAATAAACAAACATTTATTAATACTTTTTTTGAATAATATTTAAACAATAAACATTTATTAAATTGCTTATTAATAAATCCTCATCTTTTTGATTATTATTGTTGCCTCTAGTAATTATGAGTCTGATTTTTAATTTCCAACCTATTTTGGGTTCATTTTAAGCCAGACATATAGTAATTTGTAAACAATTGTTGGGTTAAATAAAACTACCCAGCAGGTTGGGCAAACATTTAACCCAACTGCTGGGTCAAAACAACCCAATTGCTGGGTTTGTCCATTTTCAACCCAACTTGGGTTGTTTTTAACCAAGCATTTTTTAGAGTGTACCGACAATCGGTACTGTAATTTAAAAAATGTGACTCTTTGAGCTCTGTTGAGCGGATTCGTAAACACCTCTGATTGACCATTGTGTTGACATGCTCATCGGATATGTCTGTGATTGGCTACAATGATCAACGCATGGGAGAGTTTGAAAGCACACGGAAGTGTTTGAATTTGAAAGCATTTTGAAAGCCGGAGCAGGAGCGTTTGAAAGCCTGCTTTCAAACACTCCCATGTGTATCTGTGTAAGCGCTCAGTGAAGAGTGTCACTGATGACTATTTACAACATTTTTGAAGCGTTGATCATTGAAGCTAATCACAGACATATCTGATGAACGTGTGAACACAATGGCCAATCAGAGGTGTTTACAAATCCGCTCAACAGCGCCACATTTTTTAAATTTCAGTACCGACGTGGTACCGAAGTCAGTACTTTTGACAACTCTAGTTTATTGTTTAATTATTATTCATTAAACTTATTAATAAATGTTCACTTATTAAAAATATTAATAAATGTTCATTTCCAACATATTTTGAGTTCATGTGAACATTTTCCCCGGGCGCCGCAGCAATGGCTGCCCACTGCTCCGGGTGTGTGTTCACGGTGTGTGTGTTCACTGCTGTGTGTGTGCACTTGGATGGGTTAAATGCAGAGCACAAATTCCGAGTATGGGTCACCATACTTGGCCACGTCACTTCACTCACTTCACTCAATTTAACCTAACCGCTGAGTTAAAACAACCCATGGTTTTGTCCATTTTCAATGGTTTGTCCAGTTTCAATAAGTTCTATATACTGTAAATAGTAAACAAATTACTACAATAATAAAAATAATAGTAGTAATAGTAATAGTAGTAACTCAGTTATTTGCATGGCATGGCTACTCGGGGTTAAATTTAAAAGTCAAAATATAATACTTGCTTAAAAAAATGAAATCTTTTATTTGTTTTCCTGCATGTTATGTGACCATTATTCATCAACATCAGAGAAACATGAACACACAACTGCATTATTAAATTGCTGAAATTAACGTAAAATCTCAGGGGGTTCTTCAAGTAAATATTTTAGGTCAAAAGGGTTCGAAAATCAAAAAAGTTTGAAAATCCCTGATATAGAATAAAACAACTTTTTCTAAAAGTCTAGAGTTCCTCTTATTTAATTACTGTATACTTCTTATGTACTGTTCATGTCACTGTGTACAAATTTAATTGGCAAAAACACAAACGTGCATAAAAGTGCATCTTTAAATAAGAGATCAATTAAATGAAAGCAAAAACTATTTCCTTTGGATACTGCTAAAAATCGAGTTACAAAAATCTTTTAATCTTGTGGAGCTCATTTGGTACAGGTCTAGAGTTGTATTGTAAAGTATAAAACGCATCATCAATAGATATTACGCATATGTAATTTGAGGTTACAAAACATACTTGGATTTATGCAAATCCATAATAATTAAACTGCATTTTTGAGTGTCATATAGCTTGGGGATAGACGCAGACCAGCACTCAGGCTATAAAGATTTCTGTCCTTATTTTCAGAACAAAAGGTCAGTTAGTCACACTGTCGCCCGCTGTAATTCAATAAAAGCAATCCAATTTCTGAAAGGTCACTAAATCTACATATTACTCTATCAGATAAAAACATCATGAGTTTCTTTGGCAGACTGACCTGGTAAACACACACAAACACACACACAACCAACAGCTAGTGTTTATGGACACAATGGCTCTGTTCCAAAACCTAGTGAGCTGCTTATACACTGAAATACAAATAAAGGCTTTATTGGCATCAATAATTCCATGAAGAACTTTTAACATCTTTCCATTGCACAAAAGTTTCTTTATAGTGGAAAAAGGTTATTTCGATTTTTAAAATGCTCTTCACACTAAGAAAAAAAAAAGATTCTTTTAAGAACTGTTCACTGAAACGGTTCTTCTATTGCACCACTGTGAAAACCCCCTTTTGGAACCTGCATTTCAAGGATGTCATGTTGAATTTAAACACATGCATTTATGCATATTGTCCTTATATTGTAATCAGTATGAGCACAAGTTATAATTGCTGCCTAACATGTTCACTGTCTCTGCTTAACTGAAGCACATAACATTTAATTATAGCTATATATTACTGGCATATGGACATTACTTTGACACACCCATCTCTGACTGACGCCAGAATATTTCCTGATTGTGACACTGAAACAATTTGAAGCATTTTCTGTAAAGCTGCTTTGAAACAATATGTGTTATGAAAAGCACTGTACAAATAAACTTGAAATGAACTAATTTCATAATAGTATTGGTTGTATTATAATAATACATAAAACATTATATTCATATTTATATTATAATTTAAGTTGTATTTAATATATACAAAAACAATAAGAATATGAGCAATATCACATGAGTAGGAGTGTGGTCGAGTGCTGTAGGTAATCACAGCCATGCTGATATAGAGCAATATCGCACAACTACGAGTGTGATATTGTGTTTATACAACAGTTAGACGGCACAAGCGTGTAAATAAATAAGGAACAACAAAAGGCTGTCTTAAAAACCCTCTTGTGTGAGTTGAAAGTTTAAAGGGTTAGTTCACCCAAAAATGAAAATTCTGTCATTTATTACTCACCCTCATGCCGTTCCACACCCGTAAGACCTTCGTTAATCTTTGGAACGCAAATTGAGATATTTTTGTTGAAATCCGATGGCTCCGTGAGGCCTGCATAGGGAGCAATGACATTTCCTCTCTCAAGATCCATAAAGGTACTAAAAACATAACGACTTATATAGTGATGGCCGATTTCAAAACACTGCTTCAGGAAGCTTCGGAGCATAATGAATCAGCTTGTCGAATCAGCGGTTTGGAGTGCCAAAGTCACGTGATTTCGGCAGTTTGGCGGTTTGACACACGATCCGAATCATGATTCGATACGCTGATTCATAACGGTCCGAAGCTTCCTGAAGCAGTGTTTTGAAATCGGCCATCACTAAATAAGTCGTTATTTTGTTTTTTATTTTCGCCCCCCGACTCTCAATGCATCGTGTTTCCTTCTGGAGCATCAGTGAATGTTTGAACCTTTTTTAATAGTTGAGTTTGAGTCCATCAATTGTCCTCATTGTGATAAGACAGATCTCAAAATCATACAGTCACTGCTGGAAAGGGTTCATATATGCAAAAATGCTTGAAAACTAAAATNAGCGGTTTGGAGTGCCAAAGTCACGTGATTTCAGCAGTTTGGCGGTTTGACACACGATCCGAATCATGATTCGATACGCTGATTCATAACGGTCCGAAGCTTCCTGAAGCAGTGTTTTGAAATCGGCCATCACTAAATAAGTCGTTATTTTGTTTTTTTTGGCGCACCAAAAATATTATTTTCGCTTTATAATATTAATATTGAACCACTGTAGTCACATGAACTGATTTAAATATGTTTTTAGTACATTAATGGATCTTGAGAGAGGAAATGTCATTGCTGGCTACGGAGGCCTCACTGAGTCATCAGATTTCAACAAAAATATCTTAATTTGTGTTCCGAAGATTAACCAAGGTTTTATGGGTGTGGAACGGCATAAGGGTGAGTAATAAATGACATTATTTTCATTTTTGGGTGAACTAATCCTTTAACAGTTGAGCCCATATCTCTGTTACCAATTCGAAAACTCACTTTTAAAGTTTAAAAGCTATTATATTTATGTTAAATAATTTTATTATGTGAAATACTGAGAGCAATATGCTCTAAACTATATGCTAAAATTATGTAGAGCAGTAGTATCATGAGAGAGACAGAGAGAGAGAGAGATCGAATGAGATTGAACCTGCATCTGAGACTGCATTCATTCTTCAGGTCAATCTCATATTCATAATACGATGAGGAAAGCAATATCTTTGTCGTAGTATCCTTTCAACAGTTATGGGGATTTCCGATGACAACGCAGGACAATTTGGTTTCGTCTTACAAGGTGTTGTTGAAAGTAGCCTAAAATAATGTCCTTGTTTACAAACTTGTTTCAGTCCCTTTCAATATAAAAGTCTTTGCTACTGACTCACCCATAAAGACGGTCTCTTGTCGCCATCTAATGGCGTAACAATGTAACTTTTACAGAAGTCAAAATCATTAACACATAGACCGTTTCTCAATACCAAATACTATACTACTATTATTTATATAAAATATTATTTATTGACCTATAAAATTTAATAAACAATAATAGCCTTTATAAAAGTTGCTAAGCAATTCAGTCAAAAGTACAAAGGCAGCGCTCTGATACAGCATTAAAGTTATATAAAATTTAAAGTTATGAAATTTTGCCTTCAGCCAAAACTATTTGCTCTGGAACAAATAATACATTTATGAGACTAAAGATTGCCTGTTAAATATTCCCAAAACAAATTATATCTCATGTTTAACCACTATAGAGACATCACAGCCAGCAGCAAATACCAGAAGAACTGGCCGAGGTAAATAAGCGCCGAACAGCCGCTAACACCCTGGAGCTCACATTTCCGAAAACATCAAAGCACATTTTTAAATAAGCGCTATCTTTATAAATAAACCACATATTTGAAGTTTAAACAACTACAAACTTGCCTTAAAAACTCTTAAAACTACATTCTGTGACACAATAACAGTACTATTTGTAAAATGATGGTGCTTGCTTGTCCTCCATGACACTCGCTCTGAGAAATGATGCGAGTGGAGTGATACTGAAGGTGAAACGGTTTCTGTGGTGATACTGGTAGAATATTGCATGGCTGGAAAGACCTTTCAGCCAATCAGATTCAAGGACCAGAAGTAACTCTTGTATTAATATATACAGTGGCAAGAAAAAGTATGTGAACCACTTGCAGAATTTGTGAAAATGTGAATAATTTTAATAAAATAAGAGGGATCATACAAAATGCATGTTATTTTTTATTTAGTACTGTCCTGAGTAAGATATTTTACATAAAAGATATTCACATTTAGTTCACAAGACAAAACAATAGTTGAATTTATTAAAATAACCCCATTCGTAAGTATGTGAACCATTGATTCTCAATACTGTGTGGTTACCTGGATGATCTACGACTGTTTTTTTGTTTTGTGATGATTGTTCTTGAGTCCCTTGTTTGTTCTGAGCAGTTAAACTGAACTCTGTTCTACAGAAAAATCCTCCAGGTCCTGCAGAAATTTCAGTTTTCAAGCATTTTTGCATATATGAACCCTTTCCAGCAGTGACTGTATGATTTTGAGATCTGTCTTATCACAATGAGGACAATTGATGGACTCAAACTCAACTATTAAAAAAAGGTTCAAACATTCACTGATGCTCCAGAAGGAAACACAATGCATTAAGAGTCGGGGGGTGAAAACTTTTGAACAGGATGAAGATGTCACAATTTTTCTTATTTTGTTTAAATATCATTGTTTTTCATTTAGTACTGCCCTTCGGAAGCAACAGAAGATACTTGCATGTTTCCCGGAAAAAAAAATAAGTGCAATTTACCTTGATATTTGAATTCAAAAGTTTTCGCCCCCCGACTCTCAATGCATCGTGTTTCCTTCTGGAGCATCAGTGAATGTTTGAACCTTTTTTAATAGTTGAGTTTGAGTCCATCAATTGTCCTCATTGTGATAAGACAGATCTCAAAATCAAACAGTCACTGCTGGAAAGGGTTCATATATGCAAAAATGCTTGAAAACTAAAATATCTGCAAGACCTGAAGGATTTTTCTGAAGAGCAGAGTTCAGTTTAACTGCTCAGAACAAACAAGGGACTCATGAACAGCCATCACAAAACAAAACAAAAAACAGTCATAGATCATCCAGGTAACCACACACAGTATTGAGAATCAATGGTTCACATACTTATGAATGGGGTTATTTTAATAAATTCAGCTATTGTTTTGTCTTGTGAACTAAATGCAAAAATCTTTTATGTTAAATATCTTACTCAGAACAGTACTAAATAGAAAATAACATGCATTTTATATGATCCCTCTTATTTTATTAAAATTATTCACATTTTCACAGATTCTGCAAGTGGTTCACATACTTTTTCTTGCCACTGTATAATGTATATTGTTATTGTAGTGCTTGCTTTTCAATTTACATTTATCTTATAAAGATCTAGGTTTCTCAAGGAGTTTCTCATTTCTGTAGTTTACTCCACACCTCTGTGTCATACTGATAAAATCTCTATTGTAGCTGCATGACAGCTGATTCTGTCAAGGGAAGCAAAACTGACCTGCAGCCTGTAAGGTGACTCAATCTTAATAGAGTTTCTGTGTTTTTGACCCAAGAGTGGAAGGACCAAATCACTCAACCGAGGCAATGAACACAGATGACAGGTGAGTGTAAAACACTAGAAAAATATCAGTTGCTTGTGTTGTTCTCCTCACATTTCACCTTCTAGTTGCTATTCATCTTCATCAAATGTGAGTGGTGCTTGTCTGTGCCAAACACGCCACCACAGTGCTGGGGTGATGTGGGTGGTTGCCAGGGTTTTGCTTTGTGGTTGTTAAGGTGGTTGTTTACTTGCCCAAGTCAAAAGCCCACCCCCAAGTCTCTATTCTGGTCTACTCAATGCACATCCAAGTAGAAAAGAAACAGCACACCTCTCTTCAACATGCCGCATGATTTGACTTATCATTCATATCGGTAGAACAAATTTTGGGGTACGAATTACATGCAAAAATGTAATATTTAAGCATGCATGGGCAATTGAAATAGAGATGGTAACTGCCTCAGCATGCACCACTAATCACATATTGTTGAAGATAAATAGAAAATTATGTTTGTCATATTTTCCTTGAGAACAAACATCATGTATTAGAGCATAAAATATTCATAAGCCAAAGTAAACAATCAAGCAGTGCAGAGACCCTGCATGAGAAGATACAGACCATACAAATAACTCTTCTTTTTTGTTAAACATGTACTTTTGCTCTTCTACCAAATTAAAGTCCACTATTTGTCCTATGCTTACGAAAAACAAGTTGAGCCCTCAGTTCACTTTACCATTAAGAGCAGTTCTGCTCTAACCAGACTCTAATATGCATACTAATGTCTTAAGACCAGACAAGATTTGCTACTTTAACGTTCACTTCCAATTTAATACTCCAAACCATGGCTAATTGCATGAAGGTCTGTTCTGAGCATTTTAAAGATTGGTTTCTCTGTGAAACACAGGCTGTCCAGCACTGATTAATATTCCATTAACAGCTCAATTAAGCCTGATTCATTAGGTGAAGAATAGCAGACCAGCACTAATGCAGAAGTCCAGCAGTGACGGTAAAATGTGGAGGACTTTAAAGTGTCCTACACAGGTTACAATGTCAAAAACCCCACTAAAGACATGTATTTTCATTTGTCAGTTTAATTCTTTGCTTGCTAAACACTGACCTTTTTCAGTATAGCCTAAATGTTCTGAAAAAATAAATAGGAAATAATGAAATATTTTGATCTGGTCCTCAAAGATGTGGACCCTTTTCAGTTTTCACATTTTCAGCATTTCCATGACTTTCCAAGAGAGGGAAAAATCTAGAGAGATTGATTACAGCAGTCAGAAGACAGACAGATGTCAAATTTGCCGCCAATCCCTAAACCGTTGTAGAAACACCCAGCAGAATTTTTTATTATTATTTTATTTACTGCCAGTGTAATACAACACAAATACAGGATTAAAAATGTATATTAATTTAGAAAAAATAAAATAAAATATGAAACACTTTTACTAGATTACTACATTAACGATGCCGATTACTGTGGAAATGCATCATCACGGTCTGTGAAAAGGGTCCATTATATGACTTATGAAGACTTTATATAGCATCGTACTGTATGGACTATATGGTAGGCTATTTATGTTTATCAAAATATGCAATGTCAATTAGTGTGAGCATCGCGTACAGTAGCGAAAACTGCCTTTATAGTAAAAAAAATTGGAAAATGGTGGCGGTCTCAGAGTGAAAAGCTCAAAAGCTGAAGCATATAGGTTAACCTGTCAAGTGCGTGTATTGTTTCAATGTGCTTAAGAAGTGTTTTTTCCCAGCGAATAACTTACATTTGACGTATATTTTTTCAGATGCAGCCTTCAGATTTCCTAAAAAACGAGTGCGCGCATGCGCGTCAAACAGATGCCGCACAATAGAGAAAGATATTAAATAAAATATTTATTCATAAAAATATTTATTATTAGTGCTGTCAAATAATTAATCTCATCCAAAATAAGTTTGCGTTTACATAATATGTGTGTACTGTGTATATTTATTATTCATATACAGTCAAACCAAAAATTATTCAGACATTTTTTATATTTTTGATATATTTTTACTAGTGGGTACAGGACATTATAGTTCATTTATGTAAGTGAGGATAGCAAAATAAATTAAACTGTGACATATTATACCGAAAAATTCTTCACACAGTGGACTACCAGTAAAATTGATAAAAAATTGGGACCAAAAATTATTCAGACACTTTGACCTGACCATGTTTTGCTTAAGTGTTATCTGACATAATTAAGATTATTTTTGATCTTGTCATATTACCATTTTTTTAACTATAGTGAATAAACTGTATTAACGAATTAAAAGTTGTAGGTGTCTGAATAAATTTTGGTTTGACTGTATAAATACACACACATACATGTATATATTTAAGAAATATTTACATGTATGCATGTATATATATTTATATAATTTATATCATATATAAATATTTTATATATAAATATATTTTTGTTAAACATACACATGCATGTGTGTGTATTTATATAATATACACAGTACACGCATATATTATGTAAACAAACTTTTATTTTGGATGCGATTACTCAAGATTAATGGTTTGACAGCGCTAATTGTTATTAAATATTTGTTGTTGGTCATTACATTTAGCTTTAAAATTACCATATTCAACTGAAATTCTACATGTAACACAATGATAATGATGAGAATAGTAACTTGGGATTAATGGGATATTTACATTTACATTTACATTTATGCATTTGGCAGACGCTTTTATCCAAAGCGACTTACATTGCATTATACTATACATTTGTATCTGAGTATGTGCAATCCCTGGGATCGAACCCATGACCTTGGCATTGCTAGTGCCATGCTCTAACCACTGAGCTACAGGAAAGCTGTAAAATAAGCTTTCCTGTAGAGTAATCGCATCCAGGATATAAAATAAGAAAAATGTTACTTACTATGATCAGAGTAAATTGTGTTCTACTTTAGCTGGTAACACTGAGTTTGTGCTTTTGTATTTTAATCATCATTTATAGACCTAATTGTGACCTTATTTTTTATTTTATAATATATTTATATTTTAAATCTTTTTTTCCACACAAAATGTATACAATAACCTACATTCATTCGTTTATATTCCGTACATCAATTCACAATAAATATGTGGAATAACATTTTTTAATGTGTAGGCCTACTGAGAATAAAATTTGGATTTTTATCAGATTAATAAAAAAATACTCAACAGGTTAATTAGTCAAAATAATCATTAGGCCATAGTTGCATAAAAACTTTCCACATTCATTGTATAGAAAAGAACGACAAGGACCTTGTGTTCAGAATCAAATCATGCAGGTTTATAATGATGTGAGTGTTAGTAAATGATGACAGAATGTTCATTTTAGGGCAACTATTATTCCGTTATAAATGTTCTGCCACTAGCCATTGACACACACACACCCGAAGACAAACATCAGCCAGAGTAAATAATTAATAGTTCTCCACAGTCGGTTCGATATCAATCCTGTTAGGCCGGGCCAGCCGTGCATAAGCAGCTGATGGATTGGCAATGCCTGGCACCCTGTCGCAGGAGGGCAGAGGTAATAAAGTGGCATGAGTGGTTCATTAACCTCAGGAGAGATATTCAGCAGTGAATTAAGTAATCATCTGTGTAAATCTGAGTGCCGACAGGATATAAAGTCTGCTGCAAACTTGATATGAGTGAAGAGTTTACGACTTTGTTGGTGTTTGATCAACAGTGCCAATGTGCCGCTGCAGATGATATGGAGCTTTGAAATTACTAGTGCGAGGAACAGCCTGGACTGCTTTTAGTTTTGTTTACAGAGAGGAAAAAAATCCATTTACAGCTGCCAAAACAAAATAACATGAAAGTCAGGGGACCATATCATGGAAAAAAGGAGCAGTCTTGTTCCTCTGAAATGAAAAAGTTCAAAATACTAAAACTCAAATGTTCACAACTCACAACAAACACCCTTCTCTTTCTAAAAACCATTCAGTGAGCCTAGTTTCACATTGAGTGGTGTGCAAAACCCATCATCATAATGACAAGGTGTTTCTATGTGTATGTGTTTGCTTACTAGTCAAACGAGCGAGCCCATACCCAATATGATATTCTGGTCCCTATGTGGCTCAGGTCAGCTATGTCATTTTCTGAAAACCGCTATGCTACACCATTAATAAATCTGTGATGAAGTCACATGAGCATATTAGCACTTGACCATCCACATTTACCTAACAATGAAGTTTAATCTGTTCAGAAACTTGCTCCATCCAGTCACAGTGAAGTAGGATAGAAAAATTATTCCTATACACCAGGATAGGATTCCTATACACCGTCTGCTGGAAGCTAATTATTTTAATTTATAAAGTTTTAAATATGGATATTTTTCTTACAAAAATCCCATTGCTTCACAGAAGGCCTTTATTAACCCCCGGGAGCCGTATAGATTATTTTTATGATGGATGGATGCATATTTTGGAGGAACAGAAGCTTCAAAATCTCGCCCCCCATTCACTACCATTATTTTAAGCTTGGAAGAGCCAGGATATTTTTAAATGGGTCATTGACGAATAAGGTTTTTAAATGTGTAAAAAAAAACATAATGGAGATATAATTAATTTTGAAGTTTTATTAAGTGTTAACAATGAGATTATGTGGTTTTTATAATCAATTAACACTGCTTTTGTCATTTTTTTACAAGATGGTCACCAAAAAAAGTCATTCGGTTTAACCAAAATTTCGGTTTTACCGAATGACACTTTTGGTTATACCGTATGATGATAGTTTCAAACAATGCTAATAGGCTGATATCTAGCTAGTTAACAAAAGTACAATCAAACATTTTATACTTAGTACAAGTTTTTAAAATATTACAACATTTTCCATGTTTTATAGCGGTTGTACCAAATGACCTGATGTTTCGGGACATGCGTATGAGCGAGTGAAAACATGAATTTTTCAAATAGTTAAAAGAGAGTGTTACTTTGCTTCATGACCATGTGGTCCTTTGCAGGCATCTGAATGATGTCACAACCTGTCACATGATATTGAGCGCATGGCTTGATCTAAAATGCTCCCTTTATATTGGTTACTCCGAATGACATCAATGAAATTAATTTTTCCGGACATTCTTTCTCATAACAAAGCAACGACTTCTACACATAATTTTAATACCATTTTGCACTATGTTATAAAATCATGCCAGAATAAAAAATACATAATATACATTTAGTACATTTTTAGATATTTTAATCACAAATTAAATGGCTGTATTGGCCTTTGGACGGTTAAACCGAACGACCTTTTGACACTTCAAAATCTTTAAAATACCTTTATATGTAGCAAAATATAAATAAAACCTTTTGGATTCAATAAAACAGATCTAGTTGTACTACCTTACATAATTTGGATCTTTGTTTTTTTATTATTATTATAAAAAAAAAAAAGGTCCGTCACGTCATTGACCTAAATATATCTCCGATTATGTTCGTCTGAAAGAAAATAGTCATATACACCTGGCTTGAGGGTTAGTAAATCATGAGATATTTTTAATTTTTGGGTGAACTATCCCTTTATAGTGGTAAAAATGTTGTCAATTAGATACTTTTATTTTTTATTGTAGTAAAAATGGAACTCTTACTACATGTAAAGAACCTTTACAGAACCATCTTTTTTTAGAGTGTATTATTATTACTGCAGTTGGTATCTATTGGTGAAGTTTGGTAAAGTTCACCTGAATAAATTTGTGACTTACATAGTATAGTAGACATATTTTCTAGTCAATAAAATGCTGAAAATAATCCTTGAAAGGGGTAGTAACACTAATGCTGAAACTGTTTTCTTTAGCATTTTTGCATATTTTTACAAATGCAATGAGCTTTATAACCAAATGCATGTTTTTGCATGTATGTTTTTCACAATGTAAGACCGGTCTGATCTGTGAAATTTCTCAACAGTGTCCTGTCTGTAGGTGGCTCTCTGAAGTAGATGGCCAGAGAGAAGAAGTTAATTTTTGAGGGGGTGTTCTTGCACCTGCACCCACAAAGCAACCATGAAAATTACATAGAGCCAGCCCCAGAGGACACACACAAATCTGCTTTAAAAAAGCACATGACAGGCCAGACAGAAACAGAGAGAGAGACAGAGAGGTGTATACATGTAGAGAAAAAACATGTACAGAAAAAAGCTCATACCACTTTTTTGTGGTATGCAAATATTTTTTATGTACAGAAAACCTAGGTGATCTACTACATTAGTCAAAATGTGCAGTACACAACCAGATTACTCTTCACGGGACAGTGTATTCCACAATGCAATGTGCTCAACTTGATGAAATGAACTGAAAGCTATATCAGATCACAATTTTTAAAGACCCCAAAAAATCTGAATTGGAGTTTTGTAGCTGTTAGTTTTAAGGCCATCTTCAAATTGACCTTTAGCATACACACTGAAAATGAACAATCTTTCTCTTTCTGGAAAAATGGACAAACTATACTGATGCCACATCTTATCTATTCTCTCTAGCACTAGAATGTCCAAAGACTGCTGTAGCATTGGCAGGAAATCATGGTTTTGTTCAGGGTCGTAACCACTATAGACATTGAGGGGGACAAGTCCCCGCTAATAATGACAAATGGACAAATTGTCCCCCCAATATTTCATATTCTTAATGCTGCTCTGCTGCACTCCATTATGCACTTCTCTGTTTGTTGTTAGGTTGGCATCAAGTTTTAAATGTTACATTTTTAGCCACAGTGGTCTAACAGCACTTGTCAATATAAAAATAACTGAGATGGCCAATCAAATCAAAGAAGGCGGGGCTTACTGTTCACAGAAGACAAGTGCGAATTCCAACACAATGCTTTAGGGAATGTTTATACGACAATAATGTTCTAAAAACTGAAAAGTTTTTCCTTTGCGGTTTTCACATACAGACGACAACGTTGTCAAAATGATCTCTGTTTACACGGATCCACAAAAACTACTAAAAACATTCTGCTGCCAGGCCAGTAGTTGGCGATGTCACTTAGTAAAGAACACTACATCCCTATAGACTGAACACGTAACGCGCATGTGCTTGACATCATCGTTTTCACAAATTCACGTTTTTGTTGTTTACACAGAGACAATAACAGTTTAATTTTCAAAAACTTGCACTTTGAAACCCATTTTCAAAAGTTTGCATTTTCAGGCCCCCAAAATGCCATTGTTGTGTAAATGAACAGCTAAAATGCATAAATTGTTTTCCATTTTTAGTTGAAAACGGTGTATTGTAAACGGCCCTTCAGTTTTTAACAGTGAAAGAGTGCATGGTAAAATATTATTAGCTAAACTGTTTTACGATAGAAATGTTCAACAACCAACAAGTAATGTAAACTACTCAACTTTATTAAATTTTGCAGTTATAAATTGAAAATATACTATAATTTACGATTAATGTAATTCATAACTGAATGTGACGAAACAAGAAACGTTTTGCGTTTTTGACACAGACATACAAATAAGAGTGAATGTGTGCATATTTTAAAATAAAATAGTATTTGAAAATTAAAGTTTAAATTGATTACTTCATAAATCTAATTAGACATATTTTACTGGTCTTATTTTTATTCCCTTAAAGGTGCAATATGTAATATTTTCTGTCCGCTAGAGGTCGCTAGAAGCCTATTCAAAACAAAGGTGTAGCTTGATGACGCCAAGTTTGAGCGCGGAATCTTGGGACATGTGGTCTCCATCTCACAGCCGGTGGAAAATAATCGGGATAGGACTCGGGCAGAAATCATGTTCATGGATGCGATTATTAACGTTACTGTAGTATGAAGCAGAGCAGGACCGAGTGTTGTGGGAGCTGAACGAGGCCGCTGGAGCGATTGCGCAACACACGCCGTGAGCAGCTGAACTTTTATTATGCCACAGTCTCCGGCAATGCTTCCGCTTTTCCGGTCATGAGTATGAGGTAACGCAGCTCTGTTTATCATATTGGATACATTTGAGTGTGTTGAAAATGATGTTATAACGTTACTCTGTGCGCTCGCTCAGCGGCTGCTGTGAGACACTTGTTGCACACTGCAAGCTAGATCGATTTTAGAATATCATATTAAATGCTGGATGGCTTGTGTTGATAAATGGCATGGAATTAATTTTAAAACGTATTGTATGATGGAGAAAATTCTTTATTACTGTTATTAAAAATAAAGCTGCATCTGATTATGCTGTGTTAGCTACTTGACAAAATAGTGTTTTTCTCTGAGGCATGGTAAAGCATGGTACTTGCAAAAAATCAAGACAATTAGATTTAAACAATAAGACTAAACGTGTTGAGCTATATAACAATACTTATAACTGTCTATAAATATATCAAAATAATTGTTCCCTTGTCTATTAAAACATGTAAATATTAAAGCATCTTTGGTGTTTCCATGGTTTCTACAAAATAAAACCGAGGGTAACGCAGGTATGACGCAATTGACAGGCGACTCCTCACACGTCCCGGAGCCTTGGTTAAAATTGTGATTTTCTTACGATTTACAAATAGTTGGAAATATTTGGGATATTGTAAGTACTCAAGTGAACAAAATATAACACTGGCCTAGTGGTTTTTGGATATTTTACTGCAAAATTCTTACATATTGCACCTTTAATTGCCTTAAGTATTTAATTCCTTTAATTGCCTAAAGTATTTAATTCCTTTAATTTAAAA
>RJVU01047220.1:2507853-2536146 GCA_003731715.1 Anabarilius grahami | reverse complement strand
ACAAAGCATGCTAAAACTGTGGTTCTTAAGGGTGTGAGATGCTAAAAAAAAAAAAAACAAGACGTGTTGCAATGGTCAAAGATGTTAGTCTAGCATGTTTTCTTATATATGATTAAAAAACTATTGTCTCGTTTGTTTCTTGTTCTGTCTTGACAATTCTCGAAGAGTTTGGCTTGGTAATGGATATGATAATGTTGACATGTCTGGACTTAGCGGAATAGATCTGCTACACTGCCGCTGCTGTTGGTTATTGCTGCTGCTGCAGAGCAAGTACAGCTACTGCTAATACATACATGACATGCTGCTGTGAGCAAGTTATACAAGCTGCTGCTGTACAACAGATGAATTACCCATAGCAGATCTATACAGGTGGAGTCGAGGAAGGTGGAGGGTTTCTGACAGCACCCTGCAACTGCTACAGAAAATGCTGAAGAGTATTTAAAGTATTTAAAGGTTGAGTAACAAGCTCATTGGCTACTGATACAGCAGGAACCAATCAGCTGTGCCCTATAGAGAATGATGTGACTGCAAGCAGGTTGAGTTAATGACCTATCAGCCTGTGCCATCTAGAGTTTCATGACAGAACTTTGTATTTTTATTTATTTTTTATTTTTTATAACATCTGCTTAACGTTTTTTTGATGAAACATTGAGACAAAACAATTTAGACTTTTACACTACTACTTTAGGATTGATTGCCATCAGAGTTTGGTTAATTTGACTGGTGTGAAAGTAATTGTTTTTGCATTAAAAGAATAGACCAAATGCAAAAGAATGGATCGCCATGATCTGTTTTTAACTTGAGAGAGCATCTTAAAAATGTGGTGCTTATGGTGTGAGCCGCTGATAAGACATGCTGCAACAGTCAAAGATGTTCATCTAGCATGTTTACTTAAAATCAATTAAAAAACAATTAGTAAAACAATTAACAATAGTGCAAATGGATGCAAAAACACACCCCTTGGCTATGAAATGGCAACGCAATAACGTTTAGGCATCTTATTATGCTGGAGAGAGACAGAGGAGGTGAGGAGGAAAAAAAGAAATAGAAAAGCAGTTAATGACACAAACTGTGACTGGAGAGATGAAGAGGCCAATCAGCCTGCAGTTGAAGAGCGGCGCATCAGTGGAGTGAGATTATATGCCTGTTAGATGAATGTGCCGCCCCACTGTCAGATACACATTAACACAAACATTCACACACTCTGAAGCACTATTCTCCCATTCCATTTACTAAATGACCCAATGATTGCTCAATTTTTCAGGAATTGCATATAAGTCGTCTTGATGATCAGGAGACTTCATAGCGAACAAATTCATAAATTTATAGAATAAAGGAGCATTATCAATTCATTCTATATAGGAGCTGATCTTTATGGAAGTTTAACATCTCAACTGGCTCTCCAAGAGAGCAGTGAGATTAAATGGAGAACAAATAGAGAATCTCACTACTTAGATTTAAATAACAGTTATATATAATTGTTACACGACTGGATATGCACTATTGTTCAAAAGTTTGGGGTCAGTCCAAATATTTATTTATTTTTATTTTATTTTTGAAGGAAATTAATAAATACTCAGCAAGGATGCATTAAATTGATCAAAAGTGACAGCAAAGACATTTATAATATTACAAAAGTCTTCTATTTCAAATGTTGTTCTTTTGAACTTTGTTCATCAAAAAATCCTAGAAAAATCTGTTTCCACAAAAATAAAAAAGCAGCACAGAGCTGTTTTTTAACATTGATAATAATAAGAAATCTCTTTCTTAAGCAGCAAATGAAGAATAATGTGACACTGAAGTCTGGAGTAATGATGCTGAAAATTCAGCCATTATTTTAAATTGTAATAATTTTACAATACTGTATTTTTGATCAAATAAATGCAGCATTGGTGAGTATAAGACTCAAAATCATTAAAAAATGTTAATGACTAGTGGTTCAACGTTACACTTTTACCCCCCTAAACCTCACTCCCATCCGGGTCACGGCACCAATGTAACCCCTCGTGTTTGAACCGGACGCTCTAAGCAGGACTCGAACCCGTGTCCGCCGAACCCATGGGAGTTGGGCGCTCTAACAAGGAAGTTAAAGACCTCAGTCTCTAGCGTAAGTCGCTAGAGCATATCTTGAGATCAGGGGAGTGAGGTTTACACGCAGAGCTCTTACCAGCCTACGTCCATTACACATAACGGACTGTGTTTACACTTGCTAAAACTGGTATTTTGACCTAATTTTGTGGAATCAAATTCAGAGTTCACTATATCAATTTCATCTCTTATAGCAATGGTTTAAAATCTATTGACTATGTAAACTAGAAAGACAAAACGCGCAAATTATAAACTTTCAGTCTATGGTGGTCAAACTTGAAATTAATCCGCGAATCACATGCGTGCTGAACCATGGGGCCTGTTCCATACGGATAATAGATCAACAACAATTTAGCCGTTTAGCCCCTGTTAATGACCCACAACTTTTGAGCTGTAGTATAAAAAAAATTTAATATGAAGTCAAATTTCTCAAATTCATTCAAAATGAATTATTCTGAACTGCTAAGAACATAAAAATTATAATAATGTACTTAGGGTTCATTGCTTCCCAACAGTTTATCTTAAATGTTTATTGCAAAAGCATCCAGTACTCTATACAGTAAATGTTGTTTTTATTGGGATATTCATCTGAATAAAAACATATTGAACTCCAATAGAGTCGTAAAACCACGATGTGGTTCACTTATGTTGCCTTACACTGCTCTTTCAGGGAAAAAAAAACCAATTGATTATGTTTTTCCCTCTTTTTGTTTCTTGTGCTTTTGTATTTTTCCATTTGCTTCACACAATGGGGCCATTATATAATGGAGTTTCCTGAACATCCCGAAAATCCAATAAGGCTGAGAGCAGGGCTGACCGGCCTGAGACTAATGCAGAGATCTAATTCCTCACGCTGGAAATGTTTTTTCTCCAGGGAGACATTCAGGGCCAGCTGTGATTGAAAGCCGAGACGCAGCAGCAGGTTAGTGCGGCAGATTTCTCAAAACATTCTGCTGTTTGTTGGTAATTTTCAGAACAAAATCAGTTATGCAATAATGAGAACAAGAATATAATTGTAATATTTAAGATGTCAGTCTTAATACCAAAAGTGTATCTGTTTATTAAAAAGTAGTAGTTTTACAAATATTATATGAAAATCACAGAGAGAGTTCTGTGCAAGGCGGTCTAAAACTATCCATTAGCATTTCCATTAATTTCAAGGGCACATTTTAAGCTCAATTTGAGCATTAAATGTCATGTGACTAATCATCGCAGAATGTCATGACAACACTGATTGGCTGATGGCAAACCTTTCACTAGTGACTATCCTGATGTGTACAGAAAGGGGAAAATAAGTCCATTACATACTTTTTATGAGCCCTCAAAATAAGATCAGCTACTACAATATAATGAAATTATATTACCCCTTACCCCTAGCCTGGGGGTAAATTGAGCCACAGGAACACTTTTTTTAAAAATTTTTATAAGAAGCCATATTTTTAGAGCCCTTTGTCATAGATGTATTCTGATCATGTAAAATGACAGGAAACATCCTGAAATTGCTTTAGATACTTGTACTTCTGCCACATTTTCCCTCTGTTTACTTTCTTCACTGACACATACGAAAATGAAAAGACTATCAGTCAAAGTTCAGCTTTAGGAGGGGAAGAGACAGGGCAAGATAAGGAGAGAGAGAGAAAAAGAAAGAGTGATGGAGATGAGGAGAGAGCATGTATTGACAAATAATCTACTGCCCAAAACTATTGTTATCTCATTTTTTTTGGCCATCAAATGTCTTGAAATGCACATATGTAGATCAGAGAAATCAAAATGGATCCCCTAGCTCAAATTTGGGACCTCTCGATTATAAAACCCTGCCTACGGCCATGCACACAACCACAAAACAGTAGGTAATTCACCCTGGAATTTTGTCTTGGGTGAAGGGAGAGAAACACTAATATTTCAGTCCAGCTTGCAATACAAATCACATTTAAATAATAAAATTAACTTAAATCTCTTTGTAAAACAATTATAATAATAATTGTCCTGTCTGTTTATCTCTCTCCCTGATATTCTCTGTTTTTGTCTTTCGGTGCACAGCTCTACCTGCGTCTCCCTCCCTGCCGTTCATTCTTGATGATGATTTCTCTTTCAGAGGCCATTCAATTAACTGATGCAGGAGATAATGCCAGGCCAAAGTCTCAAAGACACATCACCGCTGGCCTGCTTTCATCTATGGAGAAGCTCCCTGTGCTGCACATGCGAACGGTTCCCTCCGTCTACTCTGAGCTCTTCAAAGGTCTTGTTTGAAGGTGCTTTGCTCTTTCTGTGCCTCTACTCAGTTCTTTTCTTTTAAGTGAGGTTTATAGTGTGCGTGTGTGTGTGTACCTGAAGGCTAAGAGCTTCTATCGTGAATGACGTCACCTACTGTGACATATCACATCATCACCAGACACACGAAACTTGACCAGGGGCATCTCAAAACACTATAAATCTTGCTTGGCTCATGAATATTAATTAGCTGATGTCATGCTCACTCAGTAGTCCTTGTTAAAAGGCACTGCTTACAGTGTACAAGTTCATTTAGGACACTGACTATTTTCAGTCAGCGTTTTTTGTGCAGCAGTCTAAAACCTTAAAATATCCACCTTTTTTCTATGCCCCATGGCGCTTTATTATAAATTATAGGAGTAGCTTCCGTTAAACTGTAAATAATCAGTGAAAGATTCGCTCTATGAATGCGATAAGCATTTTTAAAAACTGGGTACAGTGAGATAACATTATTCTACTCCCCCTTCAACCATCGAACATTGAAAGGACATTTAAAAGTGTTAATCATTAGCAAATTAATAACAGACCATGAATAACCCTCAATTATTTCCGCAGCAATATTACGGACGTGTTAAATATCACTGTAGTAATACATGTTTGTATTATGTAACATGCTGCCTTAATCAAAAATATTCATTAACTGAAAGATTGAGTGATAATATTTCAAAGTGATTTCCGTAATTTTAACAGACAATAAATATTGCATTTACCTGCTTTAGAAACATTCCAGTAAACACTGCTAATAGGGATTAGAAGTGAGAGACGTGAGGATTTGGGGAGAAAAACTGATTCTTAGTGCATTCCAGTAAATTATGGGATGCATCGTAAATTAAATCAGAAGAGCAGATCGTAAATGCGCAATATATGTTGTCCTTTTTCATACTGTTACAGCGTAATATAAAGAAAAAAAGAGAATAATCAGGAAAAAGAGCTCTTCCATAGATATTCATCACATTAAAATACCTAGCGTTACATTATTCTCCGGACGTCTGAAAAAAGAACATGAAGGAAATTTTACAGCTCATTCAGTCAAACTGATGGATAAGGATTATATGTTGTGCAATCTTATGATTTGAAATTATTTTTTTCAGTGTTTTTAAATGAAACTTCCATACCGGAAGCGCCTCCCATAATCTAAAATGCAGTAGGATCGTTAGGAAAAAGGTGGATAATGATTTTTCCCCTAAAAGTGGATTGACGAATGAAGAAATTAGAGGGAAGGGGACATATTTCACAAGTAATCACTACTATTGTTTGTTTTGTTTTTTTCTTGAGATACAGTAGGCCTACTGAAAATTTGGGGTTATTTTTTTAAAAGAAATTAATACTTTTATTCATTAACGATGCATTCAATTGATCAAAAGTGACAGTAAAGACATTTACAATGTTACAAAAAATTTCTTTTTCAAATAAATGCTGTTCTTTTGAACTTTCTATTCATCAAAGAGTCCTGAAAGAAAACGTATCACGGTTTCCATGAAAGTATAAAGCAGCACAACTGTTTTCAACATCGATAATAATCATAAATGTTTCTTGAGCAGCAAATCAGCATATTAGAATGATTTCTGAACGATCATGTGACACTGAAGACTGGAGTAATGATGCTGAAAATTCAGCTTTGCATCACAGGAATAAATTACATTTTAAAATATATTCAAATAGAAAACTTATTAAATTGTAATAATACTGTTTTTACTGTAGTTTTGATCAAATAAATGCAGCCTTGGTGAGCATAAATGACTTCTTTCAAAAACTTTTAAAAATTTCTTACCAATCCAAACTTCTGAACGGTAGTGTATCTGTACAAATGTGTATTACTACTATTATCAAAAGGGTTAATATCTATTATTAATATTCAACAGACATCTGCAGCCAGAGTCTTAAACTCCAATGAAGAGAGATGAGCTCAGACAACAACACAATTTTATGGCAAATTAACCTCGGATGAGAACAAAGTATTTCTCTAATTTCTAAACATTTAGCCCGTTTGCCTGACAAGGCTTGAATAAGCATTTATAGTGTTCCCATTTATTGCTGCTCTCATTGTTTCTGAATAATGTTACTTAAAAGGGTGTCAGACACTCAAACTCTCTAATGGGACACTAATATGCATAAATATTTAGGTAAAATAGTCCACTTTAAATTAGTTTGAACTGTTTTAATCAATACTTTTCAGTGAATGAAACAATTCTATTTGTAGCAGATTTGTTTTATATTGTACCTGCTCTTTAAAGGGTTAGTTCATCCAAAAATGAAAATTATGTCATTTAATTACTCTCATGTCGTTCCACACCCGTAAGACCTTCATTCATCTTTGGAACACAAATTAAGATATTTCTGATAAAATCTGATGGCTCAGTGAGGCCTCCATTAACAGCAAGATAATTAACGCTTTCAAAATGCCCAGAAAGCTAAAGACGTATTTAAAAGAGTTCATGTGACTGCAGTGGTTCAATTTTAATGTTCTGAAGCGACGAGAATACTTTTTGTTTGCAAAAAAAACTAAATAACGACTTTATTCAAGAATATCTAGTGATGGGCAATTTCCAAACACTGCTTCATGAAGCTTTGAAGCTTTATGAATCTTTTGTTTCAAATCAGTGGTTCGGAGCGTGCATCAAACTGCCAAAGTCACGTGATTCGCTTCGAAGCTTCATGAAGATTGAATGATTTTTGGATGAACTAACCCTTTAAATGCAACCTCTTTAAAGGATACATCTGCTGCTTACAATTTGGCCAGAATGAGATGTCTTGAAAGTCAAAATTATAGTTTAAAGCACCTACAAAGTCTTAAGTTTTAAAATAAACTATAATCAATCAGCCATTCACCATGGTTTACATACATTATATATTTGGATCAGACTGATAACCCAAATATTAATGCAACAAAAATGAAATTCCCAAAATTCAGACACTAATGAGCAACATCTATAGACTTTGCCCCTAAAGGAATGGTCTCTAGATGCTCACCACCAACAAGTGGTTCTTTAAACCGTTTTAAAAGTATTTGGAGTTCAACAGAATCCAGCAGACATCACAGCCTACAAAGGTAAAAGTCTCTCAAATGTCACAGGTCATTCCCAGCAGCCGTGTTGACAGAAGAAAGGTCTCACAGGAGGACATTAGAAGGTCTGTCTCCAATGCAACACAACTCACATGAATTTGAAAACACCAAACCAAGAGAGAAAACACAAACCATTCATGGACTCTCTGCTGCATATTGCAAACACACACAAAAAAATACAAACTTTCTCAAAAAATATACAAGACTGTGGCAAAGCATGTTATGGATAGCGAAGCTCTGAGATACCAAATGAGTCCCGGGTGAGTTTAGTATGAGTCAGAGATCTGAAAAGTCTCATTCAGTTCAAGTGAATGATTTAAAGTTTGATATTTTCCCAATAGTTTCCTGACATTTTGTCCTTCAGGGAGATGAATGGCTCATTTAGGTGAGCTTTATCAGCCGTTTTTAGGTTTTGATTTAAGGTCTGACTGAAAAATGGCACTATTATTCTTTCAATCATCTGTTAGCATCCAGAGGTTTTAATGAGAATATAACAATGTTAATATAACAGTAACCAATATTAAGAACATGCCGTGTGACACGCTGAACAAATTGAGACACCTCGCCTATGAATGTTACAAATCACTTGTGTCACAGTAAATGAGTCTATAAAGTCATATTGTCAAAAGAGAAGTGAGTAATCGCTATTAAGAGCAAACTTGCTAATGAGTGCCGTCTAAAGGAGTGATTTTAGCAACTTGTGTGAAAGTCATTCTGAAGTGCTAAATGATGGAAATCTGATTTGCCCATTTAATGACCAAAAATCTAATAAAAAATTTAACAGTAGGGCTAACTGGAAGGGGAAAAAACATAATTTTTACTTGTCCAAGATGGTCTATATAGCAGCTCTAACCAGATTTACCAAAAATATAAATTAAATTAATTAATACATGGCAATAAATAGATAAATAAAATGGATAATAAATAAATAAATAAATGGATATGAAGATCCAATTACATGAAGCTTATTAGTGTGTGTGTGTGTAGGTGTGTGTGTGTGTGTTATTGATTGCACTAATGCATAAACACTAACACTAACAGATCAATACAACAGTTTCACATTGACTAATTTATAAATTATCTCCTGACATGCTGACCTTGGCTAAACTACTGTATTTCAAGTTATAAATCAAGTCAGCTAGCACTGGTTTTCAATTATTACTTTGGCTTATTTTGAGCTACTGTACACTGATAGACTGTAAACATGACACTTTCTTTGAGATTCCCGATGCAGCGCTTTCTGAATATTACATACAGTTCATGTTCTCAGATTTGAGCCATCAGTGATCAAAGATGACAGTATATGCTAATGAGGCCTTTCCTCTTGACCTCTTTATGACCTTCGGCATGAAATGGCAAACTTCATATCCATCAACGGGTTGCTGCCTAAATCGATACACTGGGATATTAGAGCTTTGATGAAGAGACCAGATCCGCAGCCCCAATCAGACCACCAGCTGTGTAAAATATTACACGCTTAACAAGACTGAATGAATTATTATAATTATTATTGCCAATAGGCTTTAGTTTACAGTTAGTTATTTGTCAGCTTGTACAAATGAATTAAAGCAATAAAGACACTCAAAATAAATGTAATCAAAATTATCAAAATGAATATATTCTATAGCTGGCCACTTTCTTTGCAACCAACTGATGGTTAAAAAAAGGAAAAGTATGAACATTAGCAAAATCGAAGACATGCTGGCAATGATTTGCTACTTGCTATTACTTATTAAAATAGGTACCATTTATTAGGGGGAGAGGACATTTTCATTTTACAAAGCATTTTTTAAAAATGGTTAATGGTGCAAGATGTGTCAGCAATAATTTTGGTCTGTTTTATTAAAGCAGAAAGATCTGCGAATGCCACGTTCAAGACCAGAATCGAAATCCCCCACTTCTGAGCTCAAGAGCATTTCATTTTCTTATGCCAAAGATGGCAAAAACAAAAGTCATGAACACTAACTGCTTGATTTTGCTTTTACATTTACATTATAAATTTAAGCCGTTTATCAGAATTCCTCTTTTCCATGAACTCCTAGTCAATTCTGATTGCCATATTAGTATAATTTTAAAAATAACTGTGATTAAGCACTATGCCATTTGTCGCCAACATCTTGGAGTTCGGGGATGATTCATCTTTCCTGACTTTACAAGTAAAATCTCTGACTTTGAGTGTCTTTCCAGTTGTTATTTTGAAGTAAGGAAAATTTGAGTAGTCTGGAAAACATACAAGCACATATGATCTCGTTTTATAAAAGTTGAACTGATTTTAACTTAAGTGCCGCGTTTTTAGAATGCCGTGTTATGCATGAGACACTGCAAAAGATGTAAGGCATGTTTACATAGAAAAACGATGGAATGGAAAAAACGCTTTCTGTGTGAACAGAAATGTGTGCCTAAGACTGCACATTAAAGCACAGTGACATGCATGATTTAAATCACAACAAAGAACATTAGTATTGTGCTTATACTTTGACTGATTGATTTTCTCATTGCATGGAAACCACCTCAACACCAAACAATGTGATCTCATGTGACTGGGGTGAGACAGAAGCGCACAGGACTGATCCAAGCTCTTAAATATGACCATCAGAATGAGGCTAAAGAACAGAAGAGCAGTCAATGGAAAAACTACAGACTACAAAAATAGTTCCTTGCTTTCTGGAGTCGAGGAGGTCATAAGGATCTTCAAACATTTGCAACAGCATCATTCAGGCACAAGGTTAGCATGATTAAATACTTTAAAATTAACAACAATATAATTAACTGTACCCAATTAGCATGCTAAATCGACAGCCTTACTAATACATCACATGCACATGTATCTAACGCCCAGTCTGTTTTCTCGATGTGTGCAGTTCTTTTCTCCCATTTCAGGGTATTGTAATATCGACAGCAGTAAGACAGGTGCTTGCTAATGAGTCTGAGCAATATTCCTCTTATCAATTAAACCTCCGATACCAAATACAACATGTTATGCTAACAATTCCGCTAATGAGCATAACTGCATTATGACAACAGACTCGGGAACAAACACTCCATTAATAACAATCATTTTAAGGGCGGCATCTCTCTATTGGAGTGATTCATAATGAATACTTCATGAAAATAATCAAATGCCACTCACTCTAATGAGCAAATACTTAAAGCAGCATCATTTAAAAAGTTATTTAAGACATGCTCAAGTCAATGAGGGATATTTCTTCTGATATGACATTTAATTTAAAGTGTTTTGTCAGCAGACATATTGGATTGTAAAGACTTTTTTGCACTCTGACATGCATTCATTTTTTTGCATGTTTAGAGGATTAAAAAGCACATAAATGCAAACTGAATTATGATTAGTCACATGACATGACATCATACCCAATCCTGCAATTCACTCAACATGCAGAACTCCAAAACACACATTTCTCTCACACTCAAACGTATCTTTCTTCTCTAGTGGCACGCATCTTTATTCTTCAGTGACATGCAACACCTGCCTCCATTAATTATCTCAACCCAAATCGAATTGCTCATTAGTGTGCTGAGCCCTAACGCTCATGCTCTATCTGTCAAATAAAAAGGCAAAACCCAAAAATACTACTTTTTGAATTGTCTCAGCAGAGTAAAACAGGCAGAAAGCAAGAGTTTAAAAGTTCTATCGATATTTAAACTCTTCGGTGATCCATCAACCAAGTAAGATTTTCAATTATCTGTCTCTGACTGCTACAAAAATTAAAAATGGTGATTCCTTCTGTGTTCAATGCCATTATAATAGAAAAACAGTTTACTGCAATTTACAATGGACACTGTTTGAACAAACTGAAGCACTGATGGTCAAATGAAATAGTCTGACTGCACTCTTTCGACCATAGTAGACACGTTGATATGGTTAGATTACTTAGTTGGTTTTGATTACATCCACCTTATTTTGCAACACGGAAGCAAGGTACTTTCTGTGAATGTGTGAGACTTCCGATTCATTAGCCTCGATAGGTGTCAGGGTGCTGTCACCTTGATTGGTCTTATTTTTAGTTTGGTGACAGAATCCTGACACTCATGTTGTTTGTCTTGTCCTTGTGTGAGCATACAGCTTTGGGGTTGTTCTCTGGGCTATGTGCTCTTATGTCTTATATTTTGGGTGTTTGTGTGAGCACGTGGCTTCTGTCATGTTTGTTTGGCTTTTGTTTGTTTCTGTGTGCCATGTGCTCTTCTGTCAGTCTTCAGTTTTGGCCCTGCCCTCTTGTTACCTGATTATTGGTTTATTTGCCCCACCTGCTCTCCCTTGTTAAGCCCAAAGTATACACTCTAAAAAATGCTTGGTTAAAAACAACCCAAGTTGGGTTGAAAATGGACAAACCCAGCGATTGGGTTGTTTTGACCCAGCAGTTGGGTTAAATGTTTGCCCAACCTGCTGGGTAGTTTTATTTAGCCCAACAATTGTTTACAAATTACTATATGTCTGGCTTAAAATGAACCCAAAATAGGTTGGAAATTAAAAATCAGACTCATAATTACTAGAGGCAACAATAATAATCAAAAAGATGAGCATTTATTAATAAGCAATTTAATAAATGTTTATTGTTTAAATATTATTCAAAAAAAGTATTAATAAATGTTTGTTTATTAAACATATTAATAAATGTTAATTTCCAACATATTTTGGGTTCATTTTAAGCAAGAAATACAGTAATTTTTAAACAATATTTGGGTTAAATAAAACTACCCAGCAGGTTGGGCAAACATTTAACCCAGCCACTGGGTTAAAACAACCCAATCGCTGGGTTTGTCCATTTTCAACCCAACTTGGGTTGTTTTTAACCCAGCATTTTTTAGAGTGTACTTCACTTTCACAAGGTAGTCGAAGAAAACCTGCATGAACAGAACAGACCGGAACGCATGCAAGCTACAGCGACAATGGAGGCCTACATAGACGAGAGATTGTGCGAAGAGGTTAGAAAGTACCCTCATTTGTACTCTACCATGAAAGAATACAAAGACGTTTACATGGGTTGTAACTCATGGTATGCGTACACATCAAAGTATACTTTGCAAGGCTGTGCATTCCACTGTGCGCGTACACTAGCGTACGTGTAAAAAATGAAGTTTTTCATTCATGTTTTTACTACTACAATCTAACATGCAGCCATTCTGTGCATGTTAGGATTTAGCAGTAAATATCCCTAAAACCATATAGGGAACACAATAGGAATGGGGGGAAAGCATAAAACATGCATTAATTTTCCAGAAATTAGTGTAGGATGCTAGCCGAAAGCAATTTCGGCAGGAATTAAAAATAAATTTGCCTTTTACGAAAAATGCATGTCCCCAATAAAGTTTCATATCTACAATTTAGGTCAGGTTGAATTTAATATCATTTATGAATTATAAACCATTCTGTAGCCCACTTGAATGTATCCCAGACCTTCTCAAGTGGGCTTCAGCCGGTTTATTGGTGCTGCAGTTTGCAAACACCCTAAAAGAAGAAGAATTCTTGATATCAGCCAAAAAAATGTTCAGGGAATTGCAGGTCTGCTTGATGCACTCATGATATGTTCAGTGGTGCGAAAGCACTCAAGTGTTCTCAATCCAGTCAACTAATGCTCTGACACAACTCCATCTGTAGAGTAAGCAATGAAAACTAGCAACGAACTCTACCGGTCAAAGTAAAGTTGACCTCATTAGAAATTCAGGTAATTAACTTAACTTAACATGACAGCCATGTTCTCATCTCCTATGACTTCAAAATCAAAATCTTTAAAGGCTAAATCTTTATAGAGATGTCCTATTTATCAAACATCTTACAAGAAGACAATTCCCACTTCACACAGTGAACAAGCAATCTAGGGCCCTCACCCAAATAGCACACTTCATGAATACTTTCGGTCTTGTGGACTTTAGGCTTAAAGAAGGGTGCTCGTGAGCGCCCCCTTTGTGGCTGCTATGCGCCCTCGATGCGCACTTCTGCTGAGCCCGCAAGACTGTGAGCTACGCAGAGGACATTACCCGGCAGTCAAAGCGGCATTACATCGTGAAAGTGCGGACTCAGATGAAGACCGTGAGGGTTTAGGGTGCCATTTGGGACAGGGCCTAGATGCACCAGCAAAGGCAAATGCATAAACGATTCTGAGTTTAGTTTTTAACAGCAGATGATACTGTGTGCTTTAGAAACAGCCGTACTCTGCTTCCTTCCAATTCCTTACACACACCACCTGAACCTTCTATAAAATAATCATTCATAAAGTTCAAAAAGGTTGAAGCGAATTACAAGGGTGTTTGCAGTGGACTGTTTACATTAATCTTGTGTCATAAAAGCATTCTGAGGTGCAAGTAGGTTACATAGCCGAATGCATGAGCGCTCTTCTTCATCAGCATTTGAGCATGAGGTTAAAAACTAGCCTAGAGCGCCATCTGCTGTTAAAAACTAAGCTCAGAATCTATTCAAATGAGAATTACGATGCATTTGGAAAATCTCAGAAGCGATCCACGAATCGAGATAAATCGATTTATTCTCCCAGCCCTACTCAATATGAACTAAAACATTTCTCATCAAATTCTTCCAATGACAAATGCACCTGCTATCCACATTCATTTTGGGAGAAACTTCTGAGACAAAGTTGATAATCGAAACATAACTAAGAGAAAACGTTTGCTGTTCCCAGATCAGTCCGTCCTGATTGCATGACCTGTAAAGCAACTGTTAACCACAAAAAAAAAAAAAGGAGTGAGATGAACCTGACAGCAGTTTTTTCTGTTGCTTCTGGGACGTCTGTAGCGGGAAGCTCATCCGCCAGGATCTCTTCTAATCTTTGTGGATCGTCTGGAATGTCCCTCTGAACTTTGACCTTTTCCTTCTTCCCTGTCCCAGCTGTGAGTGTGTTCCATAGTGCACTCTGAGACTTTGAGCCTGGAAACAAGATGAATGAGAGTTAAGACTTTTATAAACAATGAAACACCTCCCCTTCTTATACTGCTTTCTACAACCAACACACTATGTGCCAAAATATGACGCATCTATGATCCGCCTTGCTTCGATGATACTGACAATACTATTGATAATGCACTTACTATTGGTACATTTAGCCTCCGTTTATTGCTTTCCTTCTTTTTACATTATACATTTTTTTTTTTTTACTAGTTTTACCAGTTTTGTACTCACTATATTATATATTATATACTATATATATAGAATTCTGATTCAAAATAACAGCAATGGCAGCAGTACACCATAACGCGAATACTGAAAATATTCATAAAGCCTCCTCTAGAGATCTTAATGGCCTAGTTGTTGATTCATGGTATGTCATATTGATTTGCTCCCACCAATGCTGTGCACATCATTACCATCACAAGATCATGTATTCATAATGTCATTCAGATGCGATCTGTGTGCCTCCTCTGAGAAGCTCTGAGATTCTCAGGATCAAGTACGAAGCCTGATTAACTCATCTATTAATAGATGCTGCCATCTAGTGACATGCCCATGTAAAGTGTTATGCCTGTTAAAATACCATCAGCCATATTACTGTATAGTAGCCATTGAACATTATTGGACCAAACCCAGACCAAGACAGCACACCACTAAATTTATTGCAGCATTCATTAAAATTAGCCGTGTGGAATATGTTTATGATGAATGGACTTTCTTCAGCTCATACTCGTTGGTATCACTTATTGCCATTATGAAGCTCGGATGTGTCAGGATATTTATTTATATTTCTCTGATTGTGTTCATCAGAAAGAAAGTCATATACACCTAGGATGGCTTGAGTAAAGCTTGGGGTCATTTTCATTTGAAAGTGAACTAATCCTTTAATTAAGTTTTTACCTCTTTTAAATTTTCCCAAAAGCATTAAAATCAAAAAAAAAAAATAAATAAATAAAAAGATGATCACAAAAGTCTCATACAAGTTTCATAGAAACTCCACTGTGTGGGGTCATAAAGACTGGATGAGATTAGTGACCAACTTTTGTAAGTCTATAAGCGGAGATCCAGACCAAGGCCACGTTTATGTGGTCTAGAGCAGTATTTCTCAACCGGTGGGTGGCAAGACCGTTTTGAGTGGGTCGCATACCTGACAAAACTCCTGTTTTTCCCAGGATTCTCCCTTATTTCACACCCATCTCCCACCCCCCTCCCGTTTTGTTATTTTTCCTGGGAATCTCCCATAAATTGTATGGCCCAAACTTCGCCATATGAATAATCACAAAAATTATCCCAAGGTTGTCCAGTTGCCAGATCTTGTATGAAACGCATCCTACTCACACAATCGCATCATACAAATTTCAACCCATTTGTGACCTTAAACAAAGTCCCTTTAAGACAAGTCATTTCACTCGGCGGACATTTTTGAAACGCCTCTCGGGCATGCAAGTGCAGCTCCTATCTCTTTGAATGGGGAAACTCTCCAAAGCTGTTTGCAAAGCTTTCGATTAAATTTCATATTTGAAATCACCAATGAAATCTGACAACAACTGTCTCATAAATTGTGTTTCTAAACACTCAAATCATGACAAAAACTGTATTTTTCAGGCTGGATCAAGCTAATGCGCATACGCAGTCCTAAGTGCGCATCTCTGTAGGAAGCGCGCGTCTGACTGTTTCTACAGGTGCTGGTCATATAATTAGAATATCGTGAAAAAGTTCATTTTTTTATTGTAAATTATTTTAAAAATGAAACACTCATATATTCTAGATTCCCTACATGTAAAGTAAAACATTTCAAAAGTTTTTTCTTTTAATTTGTTGATTAGAGCGTACAGCTAATGAAAGTCCAAAATATATATTAGAATATTTACATTTGAGTTTCATTAAATGACCATCCCTACAGTATAAATTCCGGGTATCTCTTGTTCTTTGAAACCACACTAATGGGGAAGACTGCTGACTTGGCAATGGTCCAGGAGACAATCATTGACACCCTCCACAAAGAGAGTAAGTCACAGAAGGTCATTACTGAATGGGGTGGCTGTTTACAGAGTGATGTATCAAAGCAAATTAAATGCAAAGTTGACTGGAAGGAAGAAATTGTGTAGGCAAAGGTGCACAAGCAACAGGGATGACCACAAGCTTGAGAATACTGTCAAGTAAAGCCGATTTAAACACTTGGGAGAGCTTCACAATGAGTCGAATGAAGCCGGAGTCAGCGCATCAAGAGTCACCACACTCAGACATCTTCAGGAAAAGGACTACCAAGCCACTTCTGAAACAGAAACAACGTCAGAAGCATCTTACCTGGGCTAAGGAGAAAAAGAACTGGACAGTGAACAGTGGTCGAAAGTCCTCTTTTCAGATAAAAGTAAATTTTGAATTTCATGTTGAAATCATGGTCCCAGAGTCTGAAGGAAGACTGGAGAGGCAGAGAATCCAAGCTGCTTGAAGTCTAGTGGGAAGTTTCTGAAGTCAGTAATGATTTGGGGGGGCCGTGACGTCTGCTGGTGTTGGTCCATTGTGTTTTATCAAGTGCAAAGTCAATGCAGCCATCTTCCAGGAGATTTTGGAGCACTTTATGCTTCCATCTGCTGACAAGCTTTATGGAGATGCTGATTTCCTTTTCCAGCAGGACTTTAGCACCTGCCCACAGTGCAAAAACTACTTCCAAATGGTTTGCTGACCATGCATTACTGTGCTTTATTGGCCAGCCAACATGCCTAACCCCTGAATCTATGGGATATTTTCAAGAGAAAGATGAGAAACAGTCGATCCAACAATATACAGATGATCTGAAGGCTCAATAGTGCCTCAGCAGTGCCACAAGCTGATCACTTCCCTGCCACACTTCACTGATGTTGTAATTTGTGCTAGGAGCAAGTCATTTGCTGTAATATGTGCTGCCGACCAAGTATTGAGTGCACAAATGAACATACTTTAAAGAACTTGAACTTTTCTGTTTTGCAAATCCATTTTTTTATTGATCTTAGGAAATATTCTAATATTTTGAGATGCTGGATTTTGGACTTTCATGAGCTGTATGCTCTAATCATCAAATTTTAATAAAAAAACGTTTGAAATGTTTTACTTTACATGTAGGGAATCTAGAATATATGAAAGTTTCATTTTTAAAAATAATTTACAATTAAAAAATGAACTTTTTGATGATATTCTAATTATATGACCAGCACCTGTATAGGAACCAGAGCTTCTACAGCCACCGCAGTGATGCGATGACTTTACCAATCGGCGATTGGCTCTATTTAGAAGGCGGGACTTATTCAGTCTTATTGCGCGTTGCACTTTCTCCCTTTCAAAACAATACAAGTGACGCATCTTGTGTTATTCTATAGTCTTTGCCTTAACCTGGCAACCTACAACCCAGTTGCGCTGTTGATATCTGCGCAGGTAGTTGACGCTGGAAGTTGAATCAAGCATCACTAGCTGGTAGAAATGGGAGGAGAAGACTCAGGTGGTGCTCCGGTGAAAAGAAATATATATATATATATATATTTATATATACATGTAAATTTAACAACAGCTGGACGGAAGAATTTAATTTAATATCTCGAAGCCATATTGACAATGCCCACACCTTTTGCAAAGTTTGTAGCACTGATTTTAATATCGGACACGGTAAAAAAATAAATTACGTTACTCAACACAACGGGTCGCGGAGTGTGTTGTCAAAGAAAGAAGAACAACAACAACAACGGAATTCTAAATATTTTTTGGTGCCTGAGAAAAACACATTGTCCTGATTCGGTATCTGCTGTCAGATGAGATGTCATTATTAACATTAACATTATTCTAACGTTATTTTTGTATCTTGCTATGAAATAAAAAGTTTGTCTATTGTCTTGTCAAACATTTATACATGTTCGTGGCGAGCAAATGTGGAAGCGCGTGCTGTAAAGAGCTATTCAATTACGAGCAGGCAATGTCATAGTTACGTTGTCAATTAATAATTCATGATCTTAACAAAAAGCACCAATAAATTACATAACTTGTACATCATGTGTTTGCTGGGAAATATGCAGGTATGGTGTTCATTCTCTTCATCAGGATTAGTATCCATATGTTTTATTAACAGTTCATGTTAGTATCGTGTATTTATTTGTCATATAACTGTAGTTTCCAAAATAGGCCTACCACTTTATTTTCACTTATTTTGTTATTTTCCATGATTTCAATGACTTGTGGCACATTATTAATTTTTTTATTTATTTTTTATTTTTTTATTTGTTGGGTCACAGCTTAATGACCATGGGAAAATGTGGGTCCCATGGCCAAACCAGTTGAGAATCACTGGTCTAGAGAGATTCCAAGACCACAAGATCAAGACTCCAACTCTAGTAACAAAATTTCCATGCTTTTTTGACTAATGAACCTTTACCATAACTTTCCAGTCGTTTGTGATTTGTGATTACTGGATAAGGGTTTTTATGAATGGAAATTTCAATGCTCTTTTTAGACTTTTTTTTATAGGCCTGGAAATCTCTTTTAACATTCCCTGATATTTCCAGGTCTTCCATGACTGTGAAAACCCTGTGGTAAAGACATGCTGTGAGTGGTAATGTTTCCGCAGAATTTTGACAGCACTTTGTAGGATAAAAGCCTCTGCTATATGAATAAATATAGTTGCAAATGAGTCCCTTCTACTTCATTTCAACCAATCCCTATTGAATATGAAACAAGATGTTGAATTTGTACAAAATAAAAATGTAGGTAGGGCAGAGAAAATTGTCGCTTTCTTAAAAACACATACTTACGCGCAAATCTCGCCAGTGGCCTGCTGTTGGTCTCACCATCCTCATTAGCCACTACAGAGAAAAGGAGAGAGAAACAGGAATTCAGTGGCATTTTCTGTGTGTGTATGTGCATCTCTAAAAAAAAACATTAAAAACCTATTTCGAAAGCTTTTTCAGAGGCTAAGTAAAATACATCATTAAAAAGCTTTTTTTCTTGCTCCTGTTTTAATGTGTCTTTTTTGCATAATGTGAATATAATGAACCAAGCTGCTGGAAAAGCTTGGAAGGCTGCTTTAATACGACTTCAGCCGCTGTTATATAAGCCTTTCATTAGTATTTCGAATGGGTCTTGGTCAGTAGGGGACTGGCAAGGTGTTGTTAGTGTACTGTGAGTCACTTGCAATAAAAAAAAGCAGAAGAACAAAGAAAGAAGGCAGAGAAAATCAGCACATTCCTCTAAAAAGACTTTTGTGATGCTTGTTCACTGAAAAGCGCAATCAGAGAAGCTCATTTCTATTGATTATTTTTTAATTTATAATAAACATTTCCTTACAGCATCATGATACTGGGTTGTTGTGGGTGTTCTTTGCATGTTACTATGCAGTTGCTAGGTTGTTCTAGGAGGTTACTGCAAGTCAAAAGAGCCTCTCTCTGATAATTTGGACTCAAGATGTGACTCGGGTTTCTCCTTCTATGCAAGTCAAGGGACTTTTCAGTCATTTTTTTATCAAAAATCTAATTCAATCATTTACATTATACGTGGGCTGAACTCTGCGGGATGAGTTGCAAGGCAAAGTTTAAAACTTGGAGCAGTTTTGTTATTGCTTATTAAAATTTGTTAACATTAGTTAACTACATTAGATGACATTAACCAACAATGACAAATACTTCTAAATATTAATATTAATTTATTTTCAGAAGATGTATATGTTAATATAATTTAATGGACTTAAGCTAACATGAACTAACAATGAACAATTGTATTTTTATTAACTAACGTTAACAACCTTTAATACATACTGTAACAAACTGCTCATTCATTGTTAGTTAATATTAGTATGCATTAATGTGACCTTATTGTAAAGCATTACCCATATAAACATTAAATGAATAACTAATATTAAATAATAAATAAAAAACTGGCAACAAAAAGTTGCCTTTGCAAATAAGTACTAAAATGTAAAAAAAAAGTATGATTAAAAGCTCAATTAAAATAGTTTTAAAAAGCTAATAAATATGACAAACGCACATAACAAAATTACTAAAACTTAAAGGGGGCCTATTATGCCCCTTTTTACAAATAATATAAGTCTCAGGTGTCCCCAGAATGTGTCTGTGAAGTTTCAGCTCAAAATACTCCACAGATCATTTATTATACCATAGTGAATGCCCATTTTTGAGTGCATGTATCTTTAAATGCAAATGAGCTGCTGCTCCATACCCCGCTTTCAAGAAGAGGGCAGAGCCTGAACAGCTTGTGCCTCGAATACTCTGCCAAAAACATCTGTTTGTTTTTTGATCATCTCTATCACGGTAGCGCTCACGTGACATTGCAGTTCTTTATCATCATGAAAGTTTATTATCTGCATGCGTTTTAAAGCCATATCAGTTCTGAAATATAGTTTTCTGAGCGCACACATCCGAAACACGCACACAGAAAGCTGGCTGTCAGACAGTGCGTCCTGTGAGTATTATACTAAGGGCCTGTTTACACCTGGTCACTTCATGCATTTTCTTTGATCGGATAGCTATCCGATTGTGAAAAGACCAGGTCTAAATGCCCTCCGAAACGCATTCGAGACGGATTTAAATCCGATCGTTCAAACCACTTCAGGAGGTGGTCTGGGACGCATTCCAGTCAAAACTGAACAGGTTTAAATGCAGATATGACAGCGCTACTGCAGCACGCATTGTCACATTAGAGTAGCTGAGTATCTATTCAGCAAGACAACACGCAAATCAAAATGAAAGTAAATCGCAGGCGCTCAAAGTGCTGTTGTCGCTCTCTCTCCTATTGTCGTCTTTGATTTTTAAATTAGCTGTTGATCAATAAAATGCAGCTCATATTTGTTGCTTTCGGTGACGTGAACTCCATGAAATCTGCATATAGCGTGGGAATTGAAGGTCGGATTTATATCCGTTTTGCGGAGAAACATTTATGTGGCCAAGTGTAAATGCAATCGTTTTTTATAAATCAGATAACTATTCGATCAGCGAAAACGCATGAAGTGACCAGGTGTAAACAGGCCCTAAGTTCTCTTTCACATCTTATTGCGCTTAAACTGTCAAATACACACAAGATTATGTCAAAAACACACAGAGTTAACATAAACAGTTGGTTATGTCTGTACAGCTCACTCAGGGCGGGGTCTATGCTAATAGGGCAAAGTCTGTCAGCAGTCATGGGCGAGGCCTAAGCATTTGTGACGTCACAAAAGCTACAATCTGCAAACGGCTTGTTCTCAGACACTGCTTATGATTTATGGAGATTAAAAATAGAGGAGTGGGTGGATTTGTACCATTATAGGGTGGTTGTGTGTACACACTGCAGACACATTTATGTTTAAACACCATGTAAAAGTGAATTTTATACTAAAATTTACAAAATATTAATAAATACTATAATAATATATAAGTAATACTAAAATAACACAGACTTGGGGTGAGTGATTTGAATAAATGTCCAACCCCAAGTATAAGCAATACCAGTAATGCATGCATTTGCATCCGTTTATTACACCAACAAGATAACACACAGTTCAGTGCTTTACTATGTGGGTGTAAATCTAGTGCACAGGTAAGTTCAAAATTCAAGATATTCTTTACGATGGGTTGTGAGAGTTGCTTTTGTGCATTAATGTAAATTGGACTAACAGTAACAGTCAGGAAAACAAACCCAGCCTGGCTGATGCACCGGTCAATGAGATTGGATTTTGAGTACATACATTGTTCAAGCTGAGAAAAATTACAACATGCATTAGTGAAGTACAACACCATACAACTCCCATTAAGTGTCATGACATTTTGTATCGAGAACCAAGTAGACCAAAACACATGCACACTATGTTTCCCCAGCAGGCAAACCATTAAAAGCCCACAGAGTGACACTGAGGGCAGAGAGGAAGTAGTCATGTTGCTTTAGCCAATCATCATTAAGTTAACAGCGGCTAGTTATCATGCTCCACTGGACCTGATTGACAACACGTCACACAAAATGAGCTTAAAGCACACTGAGGAATTGATTGCTGGGCTGTGTAACCATGACGACAGGCAGATGTTTGAAAATGCTACGGAGTGTTATGATGAAATGTTGATATGAGGTTTCCTGCTGCGTTCTTGTGCGACGTTTAGTTCTCAGCTTGTTTATCTACAGTATTAGAAGTGCAATAATTAAAGGGATACAGTAGTTCACCAAAAAATGAAAATTCTGTCATGTACTTACCCTCAAGTTGTTCCAAACCTATATGAATATGCTGAACACAAAAGAAGATATTTTGAAGAATATTGGTAAACAAACAGTTGATGGGGGNGTACTATGGAAGTCAGTGGGGTCCATCAACTGTTTGGTTATAGACATTCTTCAAAATGTCTTCTTTTGTGTTCAGCAGAAGAAAAAAAACTCATACAGGTTTGGAACAACTTGAGAATGAGTAAATAATGACAGAATTGTCATTTTTTGGGTGAACTATACCTTTAAATAAACAGTTTTGCAAGTAGGGAGCTTTTTTTAAAATGTCCTTCTATAAATGCATCAGGACAGACACTAAAAAAACATCTCACACCTCTGATGTTTCCATCATAACACCTTTCCTGTAAGTCTCCCTCTAACCGCTGTCCTCCCATGTGGGTGGGTGTTTCTCCGAAGCTAACGGCTGATAAACAGGACGGTGTGTATATGGAACAAAAGTACAGTTCGTTATCTCAAAATAGACCCCGACAAGGTGATCAGAACCAAGACGTGACGCGTTTATTTTAAGATAATGAGCAGCTCATGGACATGAAATACTGATTTAGGCTGAAATCTTCTGTATGTGAGAAGAAAGACTTGAAACTAGCACAGCTATGCTGGAAACAAGTTGCATGGGTCAAATGGGAATTATATGATTTAGTGATTATCATACCAAAATATCTGACCAATCAGAAACAAGTATTCTAATAAGCTGTGTAATAGTGTAGTTCCCGGCCCCTTTTTCAGTAGCGCTGGTTCCGTATGTATTTTTTCCATTCATTTCTCCTATTGGGATTTCAAAAAATTCAAGTGTTATAAGCCATGAGCCAAGCTAATCAGGTACATTGATTTGAAGAAAAAAAAAACGGGCAAAACATCAAAGGTACAAGACTGTGTACTTAGCAGCTTTAGTGAGGGAAAGCATTGCGAACAGCATAATCAAATTAAAAACAGAAAAATATAAAACTTATGTATAAATGTTGAGTGGGCAGAGCTAAAGAGCTATTTTGGCATGCGTTTCTTTTTTCGACTCACTGATTGGTGTCACTTTCTGTACAGCATCATAGGTAATGTAGTTTTTCACTAGGAATTCTGCTGTGATTATTTAAAAAAATAAAGCTGAAATAACGTGGGCTGGCGGCTTCAACAGAAGAAAATACCATGGATTAACAACCTCACAGCTCACAGTAGGTCTGTCTTTAAAGGTTTATAAGTTATCGTTAAAAATAATTTTCCTTATGGAGAAAATGAATGGAGTTTTTACTTCCAGAACCCGAATGTTGCACTCTATGGCTGCGTTCGAAAACTTAGACAGAATTGTATCCTTATCAGGAAATGACTTTGCAGGCAGCATTTTCGCATGAAGGTACCTCACGAAACTGATTTAGGACAGACTTCTAACAGTTTAATGATCTACAGCAAAATAGAGAGAGCTTTGGTGATAACTAAGTGAATATTAGTTACTACAATAGTGATCTCTCTCTATAATGACATCAGAAGTGGAAAATGTTGGTCAGAAACATACATTTACACACAAACTGACCAGCAAACGCAACTTTCAGACAACCATCTTTATTTTTTAGCTCAACTGTCACAGAATGGAAAGGGCAGTGAAGGATACATCTATGCTTTCTTCAAAAAAATGATCAGATGAAGGCATCTCAAGAGACAGGAAGTGAAGCTAACATTAGATTCAGATATGCCTTGATGCCTTCCTTGGAATGCTTCCTCCGAAGGCTGCATTTTTAAGCTTTTGGGCGTAGCCGATAGATCTCTATTTTCCTTTAATTATTATCTGTTAGTTTGCACTTTAATATCTCGGCTGTTTCTCAGGCAGCAATGAGATTAAATAGAGAACAAATTGAGACTCCTGCTGCTTTTCAGATTTTCATTAAAAGATTGCAGCAACATTTTAAACTGTGCTCCGAAGTCTTTAATAAAAAGTCAGCTGTATTGAAATGAAGCTGAAATAAATAAATTAAAATTTAAATAAACTTAAAATTGAAAAACTGGCAACAAAAAGTTGCCTTGGCCACACTGTAAAAAAGAATTGTTGGTTTAACTTAAAAAAGTATGTTACCTGGTTGCCTTAAAATTTTGAGTTCATTGAAATTAAACATTTGAGTTAATACAATGAAGGCGACTGATTTAATCGACAGAAACTCAAAATATTATGTTATCTGAACCACATTAATTATTTAAGTTGATTTGACAAAACAAAAATTGTTGTGATAACAAATCATATATATATTATTTTATATATTCAGTTTTCATTCTGAAATGAATGACTAAGTCAATGTTATTCTAAATATATATATATAATAACATTGACTTAGTCTTAAATAAACGTCAAGTATAACCAATAGTACAGTAATGCATGCAGTAGCATCTTTGTAAGATAATATGCAGTTCAATCATTCAACATCTCAAACTGTGCACTGAACAAAAGTCAGAGATCTTGATATGAACTCATATATATGAGTTCATATCAAATTAATTCACATGTGAATCCATTTATTGTATCGCTCCGCACTCTTACTGTAAATCAACAAATGTCTGTTTGTATTTCTCCAAAGGAACTGCAGAAGACACACACCGACAAAACTGATTAAATAAGAGCTCATTAAATTTCATACGCCATGCAAGAACAATATAGTTTTTCCTCTGAGTAGGCTTGTGTACGTGTTAGATTGTGTATTGTGTGTGCGTACATGTGTGTGGTCAGGTGCATTTTACTCTGGTTGCTATGGCACCCTGGAGTTGTGTTCACCTGAAAGAGTCTTTTCAGAAATCAGACACTCTCACATCACATCCTGAAATCAACAGATCTGTTTGTATAAGGACTGTAATGTCTAATCAAGAGCGATTCCTGGAGCACCAAACAAATCGCTGTACTGTACAATTGCTGAGACTGCAGTCGTGATGGATTTCAGAAAGTAAAGAAGGGAATGTCCAAATAATGACCAAATAAATCCTTATTCTGGCATCTTTTTCACGCTACATCTGATTTAATTCACAGTTTCTTACCAATGGTGAAGCTGAATCCATCGATGCTGAAAGTGGCACTTCTGCCTTTGGTGAAGCCCTTTTTCCTGGAGTCCGTTTCTGACATGTTTTCTGTATTTTGTGAGCTCTCTCTCCGATTCGGAGCTCTTGTTGAGTAAATTCCCAAGTTTTTGTCCGAGTCGTTTGGTTCTTTTGTCTCTCAGATTTCTCTATCCTGACCTGCTCTCAGAGGGGAGACACTATTTTCTCTTTTTCTATCATTCTCGTCCTCTGTCGCTCTCAGTGTCTCATTATTGTCTCTCTGGCTGAATGTGAGTCCCCTCTCAACAGAGCACTTAGTGTACCAATGCATAACATAACACTCTCTGCCCCTCTCATCTGCACTACAACTCTGTGTCTGTTCGATGTTCTGCGATGCACATTCGAAGGGAAAAAAAGCAGCTTCCTTTTCCTTGCGTATGTGTGTGTGATTTTATCATCGAAATGGAATCAAACCTATTTGGAATTGCTGCAGATTTGTTGAACACACTCCCAGAAATGTGTCTAGCTGGGCCAAGGCCGTGAGGTTTATATTATGTATTTTTGTAAAGCATGAATCATTCATTTCTATTCAAAGAACGTCTTTTTTTAAAGATAGAAAACTATTGAGACGAATAGGCAGGTGGAGGCCGAGATGCTGCTATTGTGCTGAAATAATAGCTGGAGTTTAGGAGCTTTGATCTTTTTGTCTCTCTATAAATACAGTGGGTTGGGTGGCCTCAAACCCCGGAGGATTCAGTGATGGGTTAATACATGACTGTCTCACATCTGAGTGAATGATTACAGAGCAGAAGACAATCTGAAAGCTCCTTCACCAGCTCCAAGTCACAGATTAATTAATGATAATAATAAAAAAAGAATTAAACAATCATACAGTACAAACCTGTTAATTGGTTAACGGTACATTATCTTAAAGGGTTAGTTCACCCAAAAATGAAAATTCTGTCATTTATTACTCATGCCGTTCCACACCCGTAAGACCTTCGTTAATCTTCGGAACACAAATTAAGATATTTTAGTTGAAATCCGATGGCTCCGTGAGGCCTTCATAGGGAGCAATGACATTTCCTCTCTCAAGATCCATAAAGGTACTAAAAACATATTTAAATCAGTTCATGAGAGTACAGTGGTTCAATATTAATATTATAAAGCGACGAGAATATTTTTGGTGTGCCAAAAAAAAACAAAATAACGACTTATTTAGTGATGGGCGATTTCAAAACACTGCTTCAGGAAGCTTCAGAGCACAATGAATCAGTGTGTCGAATCAGTGTGGCGGTTTGACACGCGATCCGAATCATGATTCGATACACTGATTAATTTGTGCTCCGATGCTTCCTGAAGCATTGTTTTGAAATCGGCCATCACTAAATAAGTCGTTATTTTGTTTTTTTTGGCGCACCAAAAATATTCTCGTTGCTTTATAATGTTAATATTGAACCACTGTAGTCACATGAACTGATTTAATTATGTTTTTAGTACCTTTATGGATCTTGAGAGAGGAAATGTCATTGCTCCCTATGAAGGCCTCACGGAGTCATCGGATTTCAACTAAAATATCTTAATTTGTGTTCCGAAGGTTAACGAAGGTCTTACGGGTGTGGAACGACATGAGGGTGAGTAATAAATGACAGAATTTTCATTTTTGGGTGAACTACCCCTTTAAATGGTAAAATTATATTAGGTAAAAATACTTGCAGTATATTACAGTAAATTGACAATTACTTAAAATTACATAATACAATATTATATAAAAAAATGGCAAATATAAAATTTTATGTTTATATACATGTAAATTAAATTGATATATTATAGGATATTATATATCCATCCTGTCAAAATACATACCTGTCAAAAGTTTGGAAACATTACCTCTCTTCTGCTCACAAGTCTGCATTTATTTAATCAAAAATACAGTAAAAACAGTAATATTGTGAAATACTATTACAATTTAAAATAACTGTTTTCTATTTGAATATATTTTAAAATGTAATTTATTGCTGTGATGTCTAAGCTGAATTTTCAGCATCATTACTCCAGTCTTCAGTGTCACATGATCCTTCAGAAATCATTCCAATATGCTGATTTGCTGCTCAAGAAACAGTTATGATTATTATCAATGTTGAAAAGATGTGCTGCTTCATATTTTTGTGGAAATAGTGATACTTTTTCAGGATTCTTTGAGGAATAGAACGTTCAATGAACAGCATTTATTATATTTATTAAAACATTTATTAAATAGAGTTCTTTTGTAACATTATAAATACCTATACTGTCACTTTTGAACAATTTAATGCATCCTTGATGAATAAAAGTATTAATTTCTCTCTTTTTTTATTCTACCACAAAGGTTTGAATGGTATTGTTTTAAGAAAAATGTTAAGCAGTAAAATAATTGTTTTTCAGTGTTTTTCAATGTTTTCAACATTGATGATAATCATAATTGTTTCTTGAGCAGCAAATCAACATATTAGAATGATTTCTGAAGGATCATGTGATACTGAAGACTGGAGTAATGATGCTGAAAATTCAGCTTTGATCACAGGAATAAATTACATTTTTATATTTATTAAAATAGAAAATTATATTAAATTGAAATAATATTTCACAATATGAAATATTGAAATATTATTACTATTTAAAATAGCTGTTTTAATATATTTTAATATATTTTATTGTAATATATATATATATATATTCAGAAATT
>RJVU01047220.1:2450836-2482269 GCA_003731715.1 Anabarilius grahami | reverse complement strand
TATATATATATTTTAGTGAACGTGGGCTCAATTTTTGATGAGTGTTAAAAGCAGAAGAAGCTCATCTGACAGTTGTGACTTGCAGAAAAAAGTAGAAGCAAGATAGAGATTACAAAGAACCCAAAGAAGAGGCTAAGATGTTGAAACCCCCGTTAATTCTGGAAAAGCTCATGTTAAATACCTTGGATTTGTACCAATCCTCTGACTCCTGGATGTTTTTGGATGCCAGGTTCTCATACTGCAGTCTGACGTCTCTCAGAGCAGCTGTCAGATCAGGTTTAGCCATGTCCATATCCACCTGCACCTGCTGGCCCTGGATCTGTGCCTGCAGCTCAGCCAGCTCCTACACAGAGAGAGATGTAGTGTGTTCTACATCTGTCATACCTCCTTTTCTTGTGTGATCACAAACATTGCCAGATTTTGACATTCTGAGCTTTTGCTTGTGCAAAACTTGTTGCCATAATGCTAGGGTGTTGTGCATGGTTGCCAGGGTGTTGCTATGCAGTGGAAACAGCACACATACTGTAGATGGTATTGTCGTACTTTTACTTTTTTACTGCTCATTCAAACACAAACATTTTATTATTTATTTCATTTTATATATAGAATGCTGGAATTGATTTACGTTTGTATGACAAGTATAAATCTTTGGAATTCATTGATTAAAACAACGTTTTAGTACACAAAAGTCACCAAGACAAAAAAAAAGGAAAAAAATCAGAAAATAATACTCGATTCCTAACTGCCTGATCACTAAGTTTATAATATAATATAATATAGTAAATATATTAATTATATTAATTTTGGGTGAACTATCCCTTTAATGTTGTTTACTGTGAGTTAAAGCAGAAGTTTGCCCCAATCTGAGAAAATAAAAACTGTGACAGTGTATCTCACCTCATCGTGGAGCTTTTTCAGGAAGGCAATTTCATCCTGGAGAGATTCCACCTTCCTCTCCAGATCCACTCGAGCAAGAGCAGCGCTGTCCACATCCTGCACAACATTAAGAACATTATATGACAGCAGCACTACTGTATTGAGCACAGATGCTCAGCAAGCACACAGTGAAGAGGTCTTTGTGTTTTAATGAGTATCTGGGTCGGGCACAATGCCCTGCAGTCTGTGTGGCACCATTCGGATGTCTGCTGACGGGACTGCCACATCCCAAATTAAAACCATGAATAAACAGGGCTTTAACACACTCACACCGTTTTTATGCTTGACACATGCTCTCTCTCTCTCACACACACACACACATATCCAGACATTCCTGCCCTTGGCAGGCAGTTCAGCCACAACAGTTTGCTTTGTCAGGGTCTGCTGGTCTGCTGGAAGAGCAATCAGCAGCGATGGAGATTTCCCAGTGCTAATGCCAGAGACAAAGACATTCAGCTCCGAGCCTGACATCCCACACAGAGCCATTCCTCAAACACAGACAAAAACCAGAATCTCTATCCCAGTTCCAAATTAAACCCAGACTTGTTTGTTTCTGTGATTAAATAGAGAAAATTTCCTGCAAGCAGCAATAGTGTACATTAGATGATCATAGCGCACCTTGTGGTGAAATTTAGCTAAAGAATATGAGTAAATTCACAACTATTTATTACTTTATATATTTGTTCTCCTATACATTGTTCCTTGAGCCTCTTCTGCTCACCAAGGCTGCATTTATTTGATCAAAATAAAGTAAAAACACTAATATTGTGAAATACAATTACAAATCATCTTATTTCTATTTTAATATATTTTCACATGTAATTTATTCCTGTGATCAAAGCTGAATTTTCAGCATCATTACTCCAGTCTTCAGTGTTACATGATCCTTCAGAAATCATTCTAATATGTTGATTTGCTGCTCAAGAAACATTTCTTATTATTATTAATGTTGAAAACATTTTTTGATGAATACAAAGTTCCAAAGAACAGAGTTTATTTGAAATTCAATTATTTGTAACATTATAAATGCCTTTATTGTCACTTTTGATCAATTCAATGCATCCTTGCTAAATAAATGTATAAATTTGTTCAAAAAATTTAATAATAATAATCATACTGACCCCAAACTTTTGAATAGAATTGTAGATTATTGTTAAACTAGTGTATGTGAACTGTCATCCACCCAGATGCAGAAATTACACAATTTTATCAATTCATCTCATCCTGTGTTGCTCAATTTTTTACATCTATGTAATGAAAACTTGCTGTTCCTTGCTACACTTAAAGGAATAGTTCACCTAAAAATTTAAATTCACATCATATTATAAAAAAAAAAAAATTCTATGGAAGTCAATAGGGTCCATGAACTGTTTGGTTACGACATTCTTCAAAATATCTTCTTTTGTGTTTAACAGAAGAAAGAAATTCATACAACTTGAGGGTGAGTAAATTATGACAGAATTGTCATTTTTTGGGTGAACTATCCCTTTAAATGTTGCAACAAGTATTGCCATACTTCTGAAACTCTAACAGCAATGATAAGATCTTCATCTATATACATCAGCAAAAGCCTCATGAATTAATTTCCTGCACAATTGCAGATTCTTCTTAGAACAAATATTGCAGATATTGCAGATACACTGCCCTTTGAAATAATATAAGTAGCAATAGTTATGTTTCTCAAAACCTTTAGTTTTAAACACAATCATGTTTTACCTGTCTGAAACTCCTCATGCTGTTCTCTGCATCTTCTCGCTGAAAAATCTCATTCTGCAGTCTGTAAATGACAGACATCAATAAGAAAACACCTTGGTTTATTTAAAAATATTTACCATTGCAAAATATTTTCTGCCTGATCTGACATTTTAAAGAGGTGGTTCATTGCGATTTCACTTTTTTAACTTTAGTTAGTGTGTAATGTTGCTGCTTGAGCATAAACAGTATCTGCAAAGTTACAGCTCTGAAAGTTCAATGCAAATGGAGATATTGTCTTTTAAAGTTATGGCAGTTTAATGCCTACAAAAACGTGAATCGTGACAATGTATTGTGTGAATCACAACACACAGCGCCAGCTAACAATCTCAGTCCATTGCGTATTTCTGAGGGAGGGGCTTCATAGAACCAGGAACTCAACAGTGTTTTAAGAGAAGGGAAACAGCAGTGTAGAATAAAGGTAAAATATATGAAAAATACGGCATTTTTTACGGCGAAGCATTAAGACATGTTAAACTGTGCCCCATAAACACAATCAAGCCTAGAAAAAAAAAACCTTTAAAATGAATTATTTTATTTATTACACAGCTTATTGGTCAATCACAGCATTTAGTAGTCATATGCTTCTCAGTAATGACTTTGAATGTTCTCATAATATAAGCAATTGTATTCTGGCTCAAAAAAGTATTTACACACTACTCACTTGAAATGATTTTCATTGCATTAGACCACGAAATAATATAAACAGTGGCATATGCAAACAAATGATGCTAGAGCTATGCTTTGACAAACTGCAAAGTTTCCAAATAGTTTTTGTCTTCATTCTGCACAGGGTACAGCAAGGCTAAAGGCCCTCCGAGGTAAAAGGCACAATTGATTTTATATTTTCCAAAACACTAAAATGCAAACATTACCACAGCACTTTCCTGAACACTGGTCTGTCACTATTCACTGCACAATGTCCCTGATGCATGAGGTCACTCACTGTGTGCAATTACAAAATATATTTAAGGTTAACTAATTGATTTAATATTTAAAGGGTTAGTTCACCCAAAAATGAAAATTCTGTCATTAAATACTCACCCTTAATGTCATTCCAAACCCGTAAGACCTTCGTTCATCTTCGAACACAATTTAAGATATTTTTGATAAAATCCGATGGCTCAGTGAGGCCTCCATTGACAGCAAGATAATTTACACTTTCATATAACCAGAAAGCTACTAAAGACATATTTAAGACAGTCCATGTGACTACAGTGGTTCAACCTTAATGTTACGAAGCGACGAGAATACTTTTTGTGCACCAAAAAATAAAATAACGACTTTATTCAACAATATCTTGTGATGGGCGATTTCAAAACACTGCTTCATGAAGATTTGAAGCTTTACGAATCTTTTGTTTCAAATCAGTGGTTTGGAGCGCGTATGAAACTGCCAAAGTCACTTGAACCATTGAAATTTCGAAACGTTTCGAAACACTTAGGACGTAACAAAGCCTTGTTTACTGAAATCACATGACTTTGGCAGTTTGATACATGCTCCGAACCACTGATTCGAAACAAAAGATTCATAAAGCTTCAAATCTTCATGAAGCAGTGTTTTGAAATCGCCCATCACTAGATATTGTTGAATAAAGTTGTCATTTTGTTTTTTTGGCACACAAAAAGTATTCTCGTCACTTCATAACATTAAGGTTGAACCACTGTAGTCACATGAACTGTTTTAAATATGTCTGGGCATTTGAAAGTGTACATTTTTTTATCAAAAATATCTTAATTTGTGTTCCGAAGATGAACGAAGGTCTTACAGGTGTGGAACGACATGAGGGTGAGTAATTAATGACAGAATTTTAACTAACCCTTTAATCATTTTTTAATGTTNATTAAGGTTGAACCACTGTAGTCACATGAACTGTTTTAAATATGTCTGGGCATTTGAAAGTGTAAATTTTTTTATCAAAAATATCTTAATTTGTGTTCCGAAGATGAACGAAGGTCTTACAGGTGTGGAACGACATGAGGGTGAGTAATTAATGACAGAATTTTAATTTTTTGGGTGAACTAACCCTTTAATCATTTTTTAATGTTGATTTGTTGGATTGCACACTTACTTAAAAAAAAAGAAGGGTTTTGTTATAGTACACAAACTCCTTTATGCCAATATTATGTAATTTTGTTATTTTGAATGAGAATTTCCTTAATTTGTTACCCAAAAAAGCATCTTGCTCTCTATCAATGATATTATGCATATTATAATCAGGGTAAAAAACTTAGAATGGGATGTTTTCAACCAAATAGTGGTTAATAAAGTGAAATTAAATACATAAAGTATTTTTTATATATATATTTTATTAAATATATTTAATTACTGCAAGTTTGCATGATTTTCTGAGTTTGCATTTCACTGTTTTTATTCATTTTGAGGAATACTGAATCTGTTTTTGTGCAAGTGAAATGAGTAAATGCATGTTCACATTTATTCTAGATTAGAACAATACACCTCTGCACTTACTCCTGATTTCTCTCTACATGGGGACGGATGTCAGTCAATAAATGGGGAAAAGAAGTAGCCTAACTTTCATTACTTATTTGAAAAAAGTAACGCATATTTTATTGTAAATTTATAAGTAATGCATCACATAACTAGTTAGAAAGACAGGTCTTTTTCTGTAGAGTTAGGTACGTTCTCTTCATCTTCTGCTCCTATTATTAGTGGAGTACCTCAGGGCTCTATTTTGAGTCCGCTTCTTTTTAACATATATGTGCGTCCACTGGGGGATATTATTAAGAAGCACAATGTTTCATTTAATTTTTATGCTGATGATACACAGCTGTACCTGCCGTTGAAAGCTAGTGATTCCATTTAACCTTTGTTGGAATGCATCTGCGACATTAAAAAAATGGTTATCAAATAATTTCTCCAACTTAATGACGACAAAACGGAAATATTTGTCTTTGTTCCCCCAAAATTAAGGAGTAGTCTCATTAAGGAGCTGGGTAATCATTTCCCACCAGTTTCCTCCCAGGTTAGGAACCTTGGTGTCATTCTGGACTCAGAATTATGTTTATCCAAACAAATAATTCTTTTTTCAATTGCAGATTATTTCCAAACTTAAATCATTTTTGTCATTCCAATACTTGGAGAAGGTTATTCATGCTTATATTACCTCACGCTTAGACGCTTTTATTACCTCAAGCTTATCTCATTGTATCTGGGTCTTCCTCATCGCTTTACTACTTACTTGAAAATGTAATCTGATTACATTACTCGCGTTACTTGTAATGCGTTACACTGCTGTAGATACCACTTGGTATTCTGTATGATCTAATGCAATGGCATTCACACAGTAACGTGCCGAAACATTTTGTGCAGTTTTGTGAATGTTTGTCATACTTCTCTCTGAGTCGCTCTATATCTTCTGCCATGTTGTCTCGCGCCACTTCCACGCGTGTTTTCTCCGTGGTGAGCTGGTCCACCTGTCGCCTCAAGTCTCGCATCTCCTCCTCATACAGATCAGCGATGCTGGACGACCTCTGCCCCCGCAGCTGCTCCAGCTCCGCGCACAGGATCTTGTTCTGCTGCTCCAGGAATCGCACCTTCTCGATGTAACTGGCGAAGCGGTCGTTTAGTGACTGCATCTGCGCTTTTTCATTGAGACGATTCACCTTGAATTCCTTATTTAAGGCATCCGAGAGATTAAAGTCAACAGTCTCAGAGCTCAGACGTGGCATCGCCGCGCTACTTCGGACTCTGGAGCTCTTCGACGCGTAAATAACCGGAGCCGAGGAGACGCCGAAAGACACCTGCGAGCGCATGAGACTGGACGTCTGGCGGCTGGAGAACGCGCTGCTCCGGTTCACATCTCCAAATCGCTTTCTGTACGAGGAGGTAGACATCGTGAACTTTAATATCTGTTGTAGCTCTGCGCACAGTTTCTGTCTTCAGGAACTGTCCCAAACGGGGAGCGACAGTGTGAGAGGAAGCATCATTTATAGTCAAGTCATTATGCAAATCACATAACGCTGCTGGAGGATTTGAGTGACACAAAAAGAACCCTATTGAGTTCCTGGCTGAGAGAATTTCAAGAGCTATTTCACTTTTCTCCGCCTACTGAGGAAATAAACTAATAGAATTAAAGGCCACCAGATACGACATGGCATTTTATTATGGATTTGAAACTACCACTTATTTCACCAAAGCCAAATATGTACACTCTAAAAAATGCTGGGTTAAAAACAACCCAAGTTGGGTTGAAAATGGACAAACCCAGCGATTGGGTTGTTTTAACCCAGTAGTTGGGTTAAATGTTTGCCCAACCTGCTGGGTAGTTTTATTTAACCCAAATATTGTTTAAAAATTACTGTATTTCTTGCTTAAAATGAACCCAAAGTATGTTGGAAATTAACATTTATTAATATGTTTAATAAACAAACATTTATTAATATTTTTTTTGAATAATATTTAAACAATAAACATTTATTAAATTGCTTATTAATAAATGCTCATCTTTTTTATTATTATTGTTGCCTCTAGTAATTATGAGTCTGATTTTTAATTTCCAACCTATTTTGGGTTCATTTTAAGCCAGACATATAGTAATTTGTAAACAATTGTTGGGTTAAATAAAACTACCCAGCAGGTTGGGCAAACATTTAACCCAACTGCTGGGTCAAAACTACCCAATCGCTGGGTTTGTCCATTTTCAACCCAACTTGGGTTGTTTTTAACCCAGCATTTTTTAGAGTGTATGCTATGTATTTATTTATTGAGTATTTTATCTTAATTATTAATTTTATGTGACTGGATTTAGTTTTGATTAATTAATTTTGTTTTGATCCATTAAAAATTTAAATAACCCGTTGAACCTAAAAGAACCCTCATGTCGTTCCAATTTTTAATGGGTCAAGACAAAATTAATTAATTAAAACTAAATCCAGTTAGCCCTACATCGCAAACTAAATAAATGAATAAACAAAAATAAAATGTAATTATAAAGAAAATAATTATAATGTATTATTCCATTAATAACAATAGAATAATAAAATATATTAAAATAATTAAATAATAATTTAAAAAAATACGAAATAAATACATATTTGGCTTTGGTGAAGTACACTGCCCTCCAAAAGTTTGGAAACGCCCTAGAAAAGTGGGGTTTTGGACAATTTTGGCATGAATCCTTTTTCTTTTGTGATAATTTTGCACTGATAAGGGACAACACAAACTACGAAAACATATTTTATTACATAAACAGTTTATACGTAGAAAAAACCTAAATTTTCGATTCATCAAAATATCCACCATTAGCAGCTATCTGACCTAAACTGGGTTCTAATTGGTTCATTGTATTCTAAACTTAATTGGCAATCAATTGTTGAAGCTATTAAGGTGTGCTGACCCAAAAATCTTTTACAAACCTGGGCCAAGTTTAAACCAGTAACCGGGCATCACAGATGGCAAAGGGGCATGTCTGACTTTGGCATGTATATATTGACATTATTATGTAATCAAAATGAAAATTATTAGTGCTGGTCTTCAATGATAATGTCAAGTTACTTTAATGTATTTGCACCAAAAAATGATAAGGATTTATGCTGATATTGTATAAAAACCACACTTTGCCAGGGGTGTTTCCAAACTTTTGGAGGGCAGTGTAAGTGTGATCGTTTCGAATCCATAATAAAATTCCACAGTACAAAGGACATGTGGTTCGTTGTTCCAAACCCGATTTTCAGAACACAAATGAAGATATTTTCAATAAAATCTGAGCGATTTCCGTCTCTCCATTGACAGCTACTCAACCACTTTGACACTTCAGAAAGTTCATAAAGAGATCTTAAAACTAATTCATTTGAATCAGGCGGTTTAGTCCAAACGTGCTGCGTCACACGAGAATGAACCTCATTGGTTCTCACACATCAAGCAAACATGTTTGAGCTTCCGTTTACCATATCTGTTGTGCGAGTTGATGAATGTTTATATGTGAATAAAAGCCTAAATTTAATCTGTTCATCTTATAAAGCGATCGAGTCTCTTCAGAAAATTTCGACTAAACCGCTCAATTCATATGGATTAGTTTTACGATCTCTTTATGAACTTTTTGAAGCATCAAAGTGGTAGTTGTGTAATGGACGTAGGCCGGTGAGAGCTGTGTGTGTGAACCTCACTCCCCTGATCTCAAGAGGTGCTTTAGTGACTGACTCTAGAGACTGCAGGCTTTATCCTCCTTTTTAGAGTGCCCACCTCCCATGCGGACAGGCCCGGGTTTGCATCCCGCTTGGAGCGGGCGGTGCAAACTGGAGGGGCTACTATTGCATAGACTGTCAATGGAGGGACAGAAATCTCTCATGTTTCATTAAAATATCTTCATTTTTTATTCCAAAGATGATCGAAAGTCTTACGGGTTTGGAATGACATGAGGGTGAGTAAAAAATGACAGAATTTTCATTTTTGGGTGAACTAACCCTTTAATACATTTCTCCATACAACCTTTTTGGTTTCTTTGAGTCAAGAACCAAGGTTCTATAGCACCCCATAGAACTTTTTATGTAGTGTTATCCATTATGCATATGCCTTAAGTTTGTTGTCAAATCAAGAGATGATCTTTTCCAAAATCCTCTGGATGATGATTCACAAACACAGAATTATGTACATAGAACATGTTCTCAAACAAAGCTGTGGTTTTGTTTGGTAATTGAGTGTACTTACCCTGTTTTACCAAAGAAACATATTCAGAATCGAGCACATCTTTTTTTTTTTTCTTATTACCTTGAATGTTATCGAGAGGATTGTTGAACTTCATCTTATTGTTATCCAGTGCATGACTCTGACTCATTATCTTATATTTAGTTTTGTCATGTCTAAACTATCCAAGCTCCAGTTGAAGGTCTCTGTGATAAACAGGGTGCATTCGTTTTGTGCACTAAACACTAATAGTTTAAAAAGTTGTTTCACAAATTACACACCCATCTGTAAAACACATATGCTGTGTCAGTATATTCAACTGTGATCACTATTCAAACAAATCTTTATATGCTGAGCTGATCTAGATCAAATGCCACCAGAAATCTGTTTCACAAACCACTGACCTACCATTTCAAGAAATATTTTAACCTGTAAAGTGAGGCTGCAGTAGAAGACGAGAGATCACGGCAGTTCATCCTAGACTAATCACGTAAAGAGATGAAAAGACCCTTGAGTCGCACAAACATCATTCTTGAGCTTTTTTTGGAAGCTGAAATTCCTTCATTTGGAGAGTTAATTCAATATTGCTTTTCATGGAACATGTTTGTCTGTTAACACTGGTCTTTTCTCAGGCCTTACACTTCCATATTAAATTACTTCATTTTATACTTCATATATTAGTAAGATATTCAGTTTGTAGCCAGACTGAGAGACAGATGCTTTACAGCGGGTGTTATTTTTTGATGAGCCCTTGGTTCTTAACCTTGGCTGAAAAGCTTGTTTGTTTTACCTCTTGTGATTTTGAGCTAGGCCTACTGATCATCATGTCCTGTTGCTATAGAAACTCAAGTAAACATGTCTCAAGTAAACAGTTTTTTCCTGTTAAAAGAGTGCGAAGTGCTAATTCAGTGACTCAAAAACACTGTTTGTGTAGTCCGATTCACAAACAAATGACTCTTATGGAGGGACTCAGTGAATCAAAAACACACCAGTGTAGTCCGATTCACAAACAAATGACTCTTTTGGAGGGACTCAGTGAGTCAAAAACACACCAGTGTAGTCCGATTCACAAACAAATGACTCTTATGGAGGGACTCAGTGAGTCAAAAACACACCAGTGTAGTCCGATTCACAAACAAATGACTATCATGGACCGATTCAGTGAATCAAAAACACACAAGTGTAGTCCGATTCACAAACAAATGACTATTATGGACCGATTCAGTGAATCAAAAACACACAAGTGTAGTCCGATTCACAAACAAATGACTATTATGGACCGATTCAGTGAATCAAAAACACACCAGTATAGTCCGATTCACAAACAAATGACTATTATGGACCGATTCAGTGAATCAAAAACACACAAGTGTAGTCCGATTCACAAACAAATGACTATTATGGACCGATTCAGTGAGTCAAAAATAAAGCAGTGTAGTCCGATTCACGAACAAATGACTCTTATGTACCGATTCAGTGAATCAAAAACACACAAGTGTAGTCCGATTCACAAACAAATGACTCTTATGGAGGGACTCAGTGAGTCAAAAACACACCAGTGTAGTCCGATTCACAAACAAATGACTATTATGGACCGATTCAGTGAGTCAAAAACACACAAGTGTAGTCCGATTCACAAACAAATGACTATTATGGACCGATTCAGTGAGTCAAAAACACACCAGTATAGTCTGATTCACGAACAAATGACTCTTATGGACCGATTCAGTGAATCAAAAACACACAAGTGTAGTCCGATTCACAAACAAATGACTATTATGGACCGATTCAGTGAATCAAAAACACACAAGTGTAGTCCGATTCACAAACAAATGACTCTTATGGAGGGACTCAGTGAGTCAAAAACACACCAGTGTAGTCCGATTCACAAGCAAATGACTATTATGGACCGATTCAGTGAATCAAAAACACACAAGTGTAGTCCGATTCACAAACAAATGACTATTATGGACCGATTCATTGAGTCAAAAATAAAGCAGTGTAGTCCGATTCACGAACAAATGACTCTTATGTACCGATTCAGTTAATCAAAAACACACCAGTGTAGTCCGATTCACGAACAAATGACTCTTATGTACCGATTCATTTAATCAAAAACACACCAGTATAGCCCGATTCACGAACAAATGACTATTATGGACCGATTCAATGAATCAAAAACACACCAGTGTAGTCTGATTCACGAACAAATTACTCTTATGGATCGATTCAGTGAATCAAAAACACACAAGTGTAGTCCGATTCACGAACAAATGACTCTTATGTACCGATTCAGTTAATCAAAAACACACCAGTGTAGTCCGATTCAGGAACAAATGACTCTTATGTACCGATTCATTTAATCAAAAACACACCAGTATAGCCCGATTCACGAACAAATGACTCTTATGGACCGATTCAGTGAATCAAAAACACACCAGTGTAGTCTGATTCACGAACAAATTACTCTTATGGACCGATTCAGTGAATCAAAAACACACAAGTGTAGTCCGATTCACAAACATATGACTATTATGGACCGATTCAGTAAGTCAAAAACACAGCAGTGTAGTCCGATTCATGAACAAATGACTCTTATGTACCGATACAGTTAATCAAAAACACACCAGTGCAGCCCAATTCACGAACACATGACTCTTATGGATTGACTCAGTGAATCAAAAACACACCACTGTAGTCTGATCCACAAACAAATGACTGAATGTTTCGTAAAGGCACACGAGGAACCAGTTTGAAACGTTCAGCTCTGTCAAAGCAGCTTGAATTAAAACATATCCATAGAGAGCAGAGCAGAGGAAACTAGGCTACCGGTCATCCCAAAAAATATTTTATTATTTATACATTTCAAAATCATTTTTGTTGAAAATTCTCACATAGTGAAATGATCACACATCTTTTTCTTATTTTGTGTAATGTAAAATGTGTTAATATTTGTAAACATTTTAATGTTTTATTCAACTTATTGTGTTTATTTCTATATTTTGATTTTATTTATTTTTCTGTTTATCCTAATGAACCACTGGCTATATCTGTACATCTTAAAAAAAAAAAAAAAATCTGCAAAATTTCTGGTATATATTTTAATAGCTTTATGTTGATATCTGTTAGCAACATGATTTACAGCTAAATTTTTCCAGAGAACAAAGAGCTTAGAAAACATGTCTGAGATGTGGGTGTTTCCTGAGTTTGTTAGGGAGCTGAGAGAACTGTTAGTTCCAGTAAAACCTTCTTACAGTGTTCTCATACGTTCCATGTAGAGAATGAGTTTGGCACAGTTTCCTTTACTCTCAAAAGCACCAATGAGGAATAATGAGGCTGAGAGGTCTTTGTTCAGGTCGCCATGGCGACCCAGGAGGCCGATGGAAGGGTTCCAGGACCGCAGAGGGCTAAACTGGGCTTGACTAACCTATTAAAGAGCAGGAGATTTGTGTCTGCATGTGTGTGTTTATTGTAAAAAAGCAACCTTAAACTTACAACACCAGAAATCACTCCATTCTGTCCGCCTCTATCCTTCATGTTTTTGCTCACATTTGCACCTTTTCTCTAGCCGCCCGTGGTCCTTTTTGTTTAGCACTGTGTTTGTGTAAATCTGTTGCCAAGCAGAGGGTGGATATTTTAAAGCTCAAGTTACAGTTGAATAAAAGGTCTAAAAATTACAAGACCTAAATCTAAATTTATACAGTCCTATATGGTGGTTTTTTTTTTCTTCTTCTTTTCTATTTTTTGGACATTTAACATTATAATACCAAGGTATGCTTTGATTTGTAAGTGTTTCATCATACGCTATTATGCACAGTATTTACATGATGATTATAAAAATATGCCATATACATTTGAACAATGACAATCTGTATCAATATATATATATTGGCTTTGTCTTTATATCACTGACCCTGATTTGCACAATGATTGAATATCTGTCAGTGACAGCTGTGTTTTATGCTTTCACATGCCAGGAGCAGATGGTTTTCTCATACATCTAACCTGAACACATATGATGAGATAAATGCTCTTGGTTTGCTTTTTATATGCTTTCAATAGTGATTTTTATTTATTTTCATGAAGGCTATTCATTCTGAGAACATTGTTGTTGAGGGTGAAGCCTCATCCTTTTCTATTGTTCAAAACAATGCACTCTTAAAAATAAAGGTTCTTTATTGGCATCTATGGTTCCAAGAACCTTTAACTTAATTAAAGGTTCTTTACAGTGGAAAAAGGTTCTTTAGACTATTAAAATGTTTTTACACTAAAAAAAGGTTCTTTTTAAGAACTGTTCACTCAAAACTCCCTTTTTGAATCCTTCATTATTCACTATTATGCCCAAGATGTAATATAAGTATATGCAAATGCAAATGAGATGCTGCTCCCCGCCCCACTTTCCAGAAGAGGGTGGAGCCTTTACAGCTCTTGCCTCCAATACTCTGCCAAAACCGCTTAAGAGTGAGTAAAGCTTGGGGTAATTTTCAATTGAAAGTGAACTAATCCTTTAAACCACATTTTAAAAAAATAAGACAATTAAGCAAAAACAGATATTAACAGATATAACTATTTCTTTTACACTAAACAGAGTTTGAATTGATTTATAGTCATGCAGATAAGCTGCACGACATCATCTGATTAAACCCAGACACAAACGTCTATCTGTTTTGGGGTCAGTAGATCACTCAATTTACAATGTTTTCAACGAAGAGGTCATTGCATGAGAGGTGGAAGTGTCTTCGGCTGTGGCTGTGAAATGCTGACATACACTGCAGGGCTGAATGGGGTTATCCAGGCAGAAGAGACTCAGAATTCACTGGCTTTAGCATACTACAGGACGAGGCAGACACTGCACAGCACAAATACACACTCAGACAAGCAGCTTGCAAGCCAAACATGGATCACCTATAGCTTTCCTGTTTTGCATTCCACTTCAGATGTGGTCAAACATCTTAAACGCACATGCCTTCACTGTATGTTACTGTTAATTAGATTAGCTTGAATTGTTTTCCATGCATTTACAGCTCAAATAACAGAGTGGAATGTGGAAAACTTTTTAGCTTGACTCCAGAAGGCTTTTATGTCTGTAGTTGTGTTATGAACATATTTTATTGAATCTGTGCAGCCCTTCTGTTTTGTTTAATAGCAAAACATTGTTTTTACATTAAAAAGCAATGGGCATGATTTTTATCCACCTCAGATAGTGATGCAAAATATAGAGCTTGCTGCAGGTTTTTACTAGATGGTGTTTTGTCGCCCCTTAGTGGTTACTCTTTTATTTCTGTTGACTAAAGCATGTATGTCAGAGAACAAAACATAAACAATCAGCTTTTTACATCAGGTCTTTAGATTGGTGTCAGATCAAGCCCTTTTGACTCCTATTGCAGGTGCTTAATCAAATTCTCTTGTTTTGGAAGCAGCTGCTTTCTGAAGACAGTTTAAGGGAAAGGCTGAACTGTAGAGCATCACACTAGTAGACACCATTTGTTTTATCATTAGCTACTTGGAAACAGATTTTTTCTTGATTTACCAAAGGCCTCCGCAGGGTATAATTAGTCTTCAATGAAATCATGTAGATTTCACATTTATATTCAAGCAGTTATTCTTTAGTTCACTTTATAAAAATGAATAAATATTCTAATAAAGCATTTCTCTTTTTTAATTTATTTTTATTTCATTTGATGTATGCCTTTTCTTAAAGGGTTAATTCACCCAACAATGAAAAGTCTGTCATCATTTACTCACTCTCATGTTGCTCCAAACCCATAAGACTTTCGTTCATCTTCGAAACACAAATGAAGATATATGAGCAATATCACAAGAGTAGCCATGCGATATGGCTGTATATCAGCACGGCTGTGATTCGTCCGTAGGCACGAGGCCGCAGGCACTATATATGGCACGATATAGCCATATCGCACGGCTACGAGTGTGATATTGCGTTTATACATAAGAAATAACAACGGAGTGTCTTTAAAACCCTCTTTTGTGCAGCACTACTTCCTTCAAATCTCAAGTTGACAGTTGGACCAAGCCTCTGTTACTAACTCTAAAACGTCACCTCAGATTCGAGAACCAGACAGAACTGTTGTATAAATATACATATTGTCCTTCCATTGAAAGTCCACGCAACTACCACTTTGACACTTTGAAAAGTTCATAAAGAGATTGTAAAACTAATCCATGTGAATTGAGCGGTTTAGTTCAAATTTTCTGAAGAGACTCGATCACTTTATATGATGAACAGATTGAATTTAGGCTTTTATTCACATATAAACATTCATCAACTCACACATCAGTTGTGGTAAACGGAAGCTCAAGCATGTTCGCTTGTAAGCTTTCCTGTAGCTCAGTGGTTAGAGCATGGCACTAGCAATGCCAATGTCATGGGTTCGATCCCAGGGATTGCACATACTCCGATACAAATGTATAGTATAATGCAATGTAAGTCGCTTTGGATAAAAGCGTCTGCCAAATGCATAAATGTAAATGTGCGAGAACCAATGAACGCAGCACATTTGAGCTTCAGCAAGAAACAAATTAGGTTTGTTCTTGTACGTCAAGCATTTACGATTGAGCTTCTGTTTATGTTCGCTGGTCATTGTTTATGCTAAGAAAAGCCTAAATTCAATCTGTTCATCATATAAAACGATCGAGTCTCTTCAGAAAATTTGGACTAAACTGTTCAATTCATTTGAATTAGGTTTACAATCTCTTTATGATCCTTTTGAATCGTCAAATTGGTAGTTGTGTAGACCATCACTGGAGGGACAGAAATCTCTCAGATATCATTCAAAATATATTAATTTGTGTTCCGAAGATGATTGAAACCAATCAACATTTTCACACTTCCATCATACTTTTAAAAAAGTTATCTAAAATGCTATCTTAAATGGATATTCACTCAAAAAATTACAATTTTTTCATCATTTACACACTCATGTCACACCCATATGACTTAGTAGAACACAAATGAGCTTTTGTACACCTGTAATAATCTTTTAGCCCTAATGTAGGCCTGTGCGCCAAAATGTGTTGGCAAAATAAAGAGTAACATCTTTTCAGCTCCATTTTCTGACTATTTTGATCTCTCCATTTCGCAAGTGTTGCTGGTATTGTCACAAAATTCTTTTGCTTTTCTTCCTCACACCTTGCTGATCTTGTGAAGTTGCACCAGAACAACATTTCTGTTGAACACAACGGGAGTTATGCAGAACATCCAAACGCACCAAAAGCATATAGTGACAAAATGAGTAGTGCTAAATGAATATAATGTAAATGTAACTCACCAAGGGCTCCAAAAATCACAAAAGGCAAGTCCTGTAATTCTCTCACAAGTGCAAATGAGATTTATTTTTTTGATTGATATTATCAGTCTATAAAGATTTAAAGCTTAGTCTATTTCTCACATTTAGCTATATGGCTTCAGAAGACTTGGAGTGGAGTGCACATATATTTATGACACTTTTTCCCCATTTACAGCATGAACACTCTTCAAAACCTCTTGTTTTGTGTTCCGTTCAAGAATAAAACATTCATGTTTGGAACCACATGACGGTAAGTATCATAAACGCTGACAGATTTTCATTTTTGCTTGTACTAGCCCTTTAAGAACCGTCCACCCCTCTCTTCATATCTTTCAGCGGCTCATTGAGCCTTACTGCGCAGGTGGACTGTACCACTTTCACCTGCAGAGGGGGGAAACGCGAGACCTCATTAACTTCAGCACCTGGACAGCGACCGTCCCGGAAACCCTCCTCTGGTGTAACAATGCGAGCATTCAGTGGAACGATATTCCTCCAAGACATGCTTTGACAAACAATGCGATTTCCGAGACCTTTTCTTGCTGGGATAAACAGAAAGCTGGCTGTATTGCGCACGTATATCTCGCAGAAACAGCGCCAGTCCTGAGGCTTCCCTTCCGTGCAGGGAGGGTGCGAGTGAAGGAAGGACAAAACGCCGCGGTTCTCTTTGTTTACATCGGAAAAAAAGTGAGAATGCGACGGATTGTCGGACTGGAGGTGCCGCTGATATTGTGGATATGGAGTGTTTATGTGAAGCTCAGCGCAGGAGCCCGTAAGTACATGAATGTGTGCGTGTGTATATGTGTGTGTTCAATGATCTTATTATGCGTCAGCATGTGACTCTTCATCTATTCAACATCAACACTTTATTAGGTTGCACTTTTAAATGCCTGGTTGAAATAGAGTAAAATGATACCATTCAAATCATGCGCACAGGTTTATTAATAAAAAAGACCTCAGAAGTTGATTTATACATGCCATATGGTCGTATGAGATTACATGCATTAATGCTCTTCTGGTTGCATGGGAGCATCTTGGGAATATCAGCGTTTGGCTGATTAGTTATTCGTCTATGTGGGTGTTTCATAAGCTTTGTTTATGACTATGAAATATGGTGCTCAGTTGCTGTAGTAGGTGGCTCTCAAAAAGTTTTGGATTAAAAAAAATAGATAAGAGCATATGCATCTTTTTAAGTGCACCATGATTGCATCACTGTAAAAAATACAAAGTTGAACCTTAAAGAATTATTTAAAATTTAAATTACTGTTCTTGTGTAATCTCTGTATTTAAGTTGACTCAGATAAAAAAAAAAAGTTGATTTGACTCAGATTTATGAAGCACATTTATTTAGGTTAGCTGGCAGTTTTTACCCAGTGCTACTGATGTTAACTGTAGTGTCTTTCTTTCTGAGTCAAGTATTGATGCTGTAGTTGATGCTGTCAGTTTTCCTCTGGCTATTATAGATCAGTGTCATATGCTAATGGAAAATACAGGTCAAAGCTCTCTGAAGAAATTGTTCTGCAGTAATAACATGTAGCCTCATTTTCCACATGGGGTAACACATGAATAAATAATACTTAAAAGAGATACAGTATGTGGACATGTTGGCGCCCTTTAATATAGTACATACAAAAGAAATACACACAAAACAAAAAAGAAAGAAAGATAAAGGGGTGATTGAGAGGATAACTAAAACCCAAAGCTGCATCACAGAAACCGGAGATGCACTAGGAGAAAATGTGGAGCTGCACGTGTGGTGTGCCACCTACGGTGGATTAGTTTACTGTTAATTCATTCATCTCGGATTATTATGTCAAATTTACACTGCCCGGCCCAAAAAAAAGTTGCTCTTTGGATTTAAATAGGCAAATACTTAAGAGTTCATCATTATTGCAGTGATTATTGTTTCTAGCATGTTATATGTTTGGGAACAGTTTCTTAACCCTAATTGATGGAGCGTGTAGCTTTTTATTTTTTAAACAACCATGTAGGAAGATGTATGACAAAGCAAAGATTCATCGGGCTCAAATTGTGAAAGAATGTTTGGGAATTGGCACATGAATTGGAAACTCTGAGTCCAGACCTTAAATTCATTGTAAGTGTTTGGGATGTGCTGGAGGAGACTTTACAGAGTGCTCACCTCTTGCATTGTCAACACAAGATCTTGACCAAAAATGTATGCACCTATTGATGGAAATAAATGTTCTGATGTTATTTCCATCAAGAGGTGCATACATTTTTGTGTAAATTTATTAAATTATGATTATACAAGATTTATCTGCAGACATTGTAAGGCTCTGGTGAAAAAAATGGTGTACTTCGAAACAATTTTCACTCAGAAATTTCTAGTGAATTCTAGTGAAAATTGTTTCTAGTGAAAGAAATGGCAAGTAACACATAAAACATGAATATTTTGAAGTAGAAAGACTAAAATAGTGTTAAGCAGTGTTGTCAAAAGTACCGACTTCGGTACCAAGTCGGTACTGAAATTAAAAAAATGTGATGCTTTGAGCGCTGTTGAGCCGATTCATAAACACCTCTGATTCGCCATTGTGTTCACGAGTTCAACAGATATGTCTGTGATTGGCTACAATGATCAACGCTTCAAAAACATGTTGTAAATAGAGATCAATGACGCTCTTCACCGAGTGCTTACACAGATACACACAGGAGCGTTTGAAAGCAGGTATCTATCACGCTCCCGCTTTCAAACACTTTCAAATTCAAACACTTCCATGTGCTTTCAAACGCTCCCGTACGTTGATCATTGTAGCCAGTGACATATATGTTGAGCGCATGAACACAATGGCCAATCAGAGGTGTTTACGAATCCACTCAACAGCACTCAAAGCGTCACATTTTTTAAAATTTCAGTACTGACTTGCTATAAAAGTCGGTACTTTTGACAACACTAGTGTTAAGTAGTATTAACATACAGTGCTCCAATAATTTTTGTTTCATTTGCAACGTTATTTTACAGTGTTGTAAATAAAGTGTAATGGAATAACCCATTTTTTTCATCAAATCTGCATCTCCATTGGTCAAAAACATCTTAGATAACCACTGTGGCAACACTTCCATGAGAAATGAGAGTGATCACTTACTCATAGACTACTTATAGAAGCCGAACATAAAACTTTTGAACATGGAAATCCATGAAACTAAAGACTCAGCATGAGACAAGACATTTAGACATCAAACAGTGTATTAGAGGGTGAATTTTTGAGGCAAAAATTTATATTTTTGATTTTTAGGCCAAGCCTTTCTCCAAAATTGTGGCTCTAATATGGTCATTTTTAATTTTTGATGGCAAGTTAAAAAGTCTATCTGTAAAAATATGTTGTTGGGAAAATTAAACCAAATATTAATTTACTCGCCATCATGTTGTTCCTAATCTGTATGACTTTCTTTCATCTTCAGGAAGCAAAAGAAGATATTTTAAACATTGTGGTCCAAACAATGTTGGACCCCACTGACTTTCATTGTATGGACAAAATTGTATCTTTTATGTTTTTTTTTTATGTTCCACATAACAGAAAAAGTCATACAGGTTTGGAATGACATGTAGCATGAGTTATATTTGTAATTAAAACATGGCTGTTTCTGACATAATTTCTCTTTATTCTGACTGTGGCAATAAAACATTTATGAAATAGCCTGATTCTGATCTGCAATACAGACAGAGATTAATATGATCCGATTCAGCTCTCCTATTGGTTGTTGCAGCGACTCTAGATCAGTACCGCTGTGTTTTGTGATGCTAATGAGGAAGCTCATTTAGATTCGGCACCTGCCATCTTGATTTGTCGTAGCGCGTGCCGCCCCCGTCATATCACCCCTCCCCCATTCACCAGGCACCTCCCTTTGTCCACCGGAGATGGACACGAGTGAACAAAAGCCTCAGCATGTTCAAAGCAATGAGGATAAAAAGCACACACTCCCTAAGCACTTCACACTCCGTCTCTGTACTGTCACACCTGCAGGGGTTGGTGGTTATTTTGGTTAGCTGGACGTTCATAAACAAGGTGGACATTTAGTCAGTGGTTCATCGTGGGAGCTGTAGAGCAATTTCTAAGACAGTAGAAGTGTTTAAAACAACAGAAACTATGGATAGATGGATTGTGTTTACAGATATCATATATGATACCCCACAGAAAACCTTCTGCATTTTTACATTTTCAAAAAACATAATTTAGTGTGAATTATAAGCTGTTTTCCTCATGGCGACCAAAAAAACATCCTGGTATTACTATCCTTGTGGGGACATTCTATGCTGATTTAAATAAAACAGTTGTATTATTGTAATTTTTCTACCGCAATACAGTAAAGAATATGGAAATTACAGTAATAGAATCTAGCAAGTGATTTCGAAAAAAATCCAAATTAAAACTTTTTTTTTTATGGCAAAATGTGCTTAATTGTCATACAAATAATATCACAATACAAAAAAAAAAAAAAAAACCTTTACTGGTCTTGTTCATTTTCTTCATGCAAAATGTAATTTTTTTCTTTTTAATTTTGGGAGGAAATGTGACATGGGCGTGTTTTTGTGAGATTCCCCCATTATGCCTCTAGGCCTTCATTTACTCCCCCTCTCTGATTATCACCAACGGTCCCAACATGCTCCATGAATCTGAATCACAGATTCACCCAGGGAGACGCGAACGACACAAAGCCTTCCGGCAGGCCCTCCTCCCCATCCAGGCTTTGAGAGCTCATGTTTTCAATCAAATCCCAATTTATGAACAATCCCCCATGAACAGATGTGGTTTGGAGAGCAAGAGGAGGCAAACAAAGGCCAGTTGCGATGACCTGTCAACTCATTAATTCAAGATGTGGCTGTTGACTGTAGCTTCATAATTGACATCTACACCACAAAGGTAATTAAACATGTTGACTTAGAGCAGATGCTGGCTCACATGAGCAGGATTCAGCCATGAGTAAAACAGATTTTAGTGTCTTAATACTCACTTTATGGAGTTTCAATGGGATTATCATTCCAGGGAAAGTGTTGACTCTTTTTTTCTTGTTTTATGACCATAAATTCCAAGCAAAATTTCCATAAGACTTTTATTAAAGAGGCTTTTAATACTTTATTATATATTTTTGAATCTGACTTGAGCCTATTTTTTAAAAGAGTTTTTGTAAACAGTATGTTTTTTTTTCACTTAAATACATAGAGCAACTGCTCAGATTGAGTTCTTATACAAACCAAAACCTTTTTAATAATAATTAATAATAATTCCTTACATCCACCTGGATGATTTTTGTTATCTTAGTGATGTTTCTCAAGTAAACTTATTCTGTTTTCAGATATTTTAACTGGAAAATGAAACAAAAATGCTCATTAAGAATATGATTTTTGTAGTGCATAAAATGGCATACTTTTAAATCTTTTTCGGATCAATTTCAGAGAGGCTAGCAATAGCAAGCTAGCTTTGAAAGCATGAGATCCCACCCTCTCTTCAGAGCGTTTCCAAAGCCACGCCTTCTCCAAAACACATGAACGCGCACAGCAGAGTCTGCAAAGTTTTAAATGACCAAAGCACATAACATTACAATAATAATGAAAGTAAACAACTTACAGAGCTCTTACTTGTACCACCTGTCTGCTGCATATTCATTTCGACGTTGATAGTGTTGCAATACGCATAAATCTGAGTCTGAGGACGGGAAAAGCCCTGGGTAGAACGTTACGGGTTGCCATCTCGTAATTACGGTTACAGCATAGTGTGAACGCAGCATAAACTTGTTGTTTTGGTTCAGGAGGAGCTGTAAAAGGCGGCTGCTGTTTGTTTGTGGTGCTCAGTGACTGTCTGTCTACAACTCAGCATAGCCTTAAAGACCGCGTTGATGACGTGTGATGTCTGCGCGAGCAGGTGCTTGGAGGTATGGAAATACATATATTGACAGACAGGTAGGACATCCTATCCTCACATCATTGTCATTTTTTGGTCCTGAGACTTCCACGGAAGATATATGTAATTTTTTTTTATATTTAGACCACTAAAGATAAAGGGGGTTATTGCTATCAGGATGTGAAGAGAGTTTCATCCAGTAAAACAAAAAATTGCCTACCCTACCTTTAAATGTAGAAGCTATTAACATACCCAACCAACTTATTTTCAAGTTCATTCACAAGATACTGCAGTATTCTAGCGCATCCACAGGCTGCCTACAGACTGTCTGATTCATACTGCTCACAAAAATGGTGAGAGCTTTCCAAAATCACAAGCTTTTTATATGTCCTCTGAGATGGAAAGTTGAATTTGAAGGTAACAGGCTGCAACAGAGCGCTTCAGAGGAACTACTAGCCTGGCAAGGTTTGCAAAAGTCTCTGCAAGACTATAGCAGAGTTAATCATGAAATATTAAAGGTACTTTAACAATTTGATCATTTTGCATTCTTGTTGATTATGTCTTACTCTCATGGGTGTTTAGTTACTGAAAACTTATGCTGCATGGTTTTAAAAGCCGGCAGGAATTATGCATTTTGCAATTCGCTGATATGTAAACTCTACTACATTTGCCACTTTCTTGCATTTTTTGAGACGATGAGCAGTAAGCGAGTATCAGGAAGTTATAATGTTGTTCCAAACCGTTAGGCTGTTGCTATTTTCTGTGAAAGACAGAAGCACAGTGGAGGTTTGGATGTTGATAATATAATGTCATAGGTTCTCAAGTATCTTTTAATCAAACATCATGACGTCAAACCTTCTCCATATTTGATCTGAGAGTTGCAGCGCTGACGACTGAACAATCAGTAGCATGACAAACATCTCTCTTATGTTGCAATTTCCATGTATTCAACTCATAATTCCTTTTACTCCGGTGGATTTTCATTAATGTGGCTAATACTTGAATAGATATGTCAGCATATGTCAGCAGAATAGACATGCAGCATTTGTCTCCTGAATTGTATCTCCCTTGACATTGATCGGTTCCTCCAAGTAATTTCATAATTAAATTTCCTCTGTATTCTGTATGCTTCTGTTACTGCAGGTATCAGCAAGCAGAGGAAATCATTGAAATAAGATATTGTTTTTAAGATTATCAATATGTAATTATATAACTGTACATTAGGCAAATAGTGTCTCATTGCTGATTACTATTAGTGTTTGGTAGCAGATACTGTTCGTTCAGGATTTGTCAACTATACATACATGTTTGAAGGCATGGCCATATTGTTTCTTCAGATGGTTTGACAGATAATTAGATAGATTGATAAATAGGAACCTCACTAATGTTTTCACCAATAGGAAAAGGGCACATTTTGATTAAGGTGACCTAAACTCACCACTGTGACTGCTAGGGCATTGCTATTCAGTTGCTAGGGGGTTCTTTGGGGAGGCTTGCTGCACAATTTGAGGCATCATTCACGTGCAGATGAAACTGTAGGTACATAAAGTTTTTGTGATGGTTGTGTCTGAGTGAGAAAAAATTAATGTAATTCGAAAGTAGTAGTCATTGAATGTATTTTGTCCCAAAGCAATGATAAATGATCCACAGTTTAGCGCTCAGAGACTGCTTTGGTGCTCAAAGTGGGAAGAGTTTTAAAAAAGTGACCTAAGTATTGAGAAATGGTGATCTAATGATCATAAAAAAAACAACTGTAAGCACTACTGCCTGGATTGCTGTATCTTGAAGCACATGAAGGCCACAGAAGCAGAAAGAGAGCCATGAACATAACAACAGAAGCTCTTTGAGAGATGTATGCATAATTTTAAGTTATTTACCGACGAGAAAGCTATTTTATCTAGGCCGCTGTGCCTCTAAACATTACGGATTTCTCCTTGAGCCTAGAGTTTAAAGGGTTAGTTCACCCTAAAATGACATTTCTGTCATTAATTACTCACCCTCATGTCGTTCCACACACGTAAGACCTTCGTTCATCTTCGGAACACAAATTAATATATTTTTGATGAAATCCGAGGGTGTCTGATCCACACATAGGCAGCAACATCATTGCACCTTTTGGCGTCCAGAAAGGTAGTTGAAAACATGGTTAAAATAGTCAACGTGACTACAGTGGTTCAACCTTAATGTTAGGAAGTGACGAGAATACTTTTTGTGTGCAAAAACAAAACAAAAATAACGACTTTATTCAACCATTTGAACCGTTGTCATACGTAGTGAACTCAGTTCAGGCTTCCTTGTTTACGTCGGAACGCCAACTCAGTATCGGCCGAAGCTGAACACATGAGCAGCACGACGCATGCATGTGATGCTGACACAGGATTAGATACCCTTGGATTTCATCAAAAATATCTTAATTTGTGTTCCGAAGATGAACGAAGGTTTGGAACGACACAAGGGTTAGTACTTAATGACAGAAATTTCATTTTTGGGTGAACTATCTATCTACTGTATCTGTCTGTCTGTCCTTTCATTTTTTTTATCATCAAAGTTCATCTTGACAGTTTCTTTCTAGTTACTTACTACTTTTGGCTGCACAGAAATTCTGGTCATACGCATTTTTCTCCACTGATTTCTTCAGTGTTCTCTGTACAGCATTTTGATTGAGCTCACACTATGTTGCAGGCTGCTGTATTATTGTGGTATCATCGATTTCAGATTCACCCGCTCCTAAAGCATGTCATTCAGACAGCCCCTTCCAGTCTAAGTGGGTGTTTCTTGGCCAGATTTATGCCGATAGTCAAAAGTCCTGCTTTGCGAGACTCGTTCTTTGGGCATTGACTGTACATTGCTGGCTCAGTGAGAGAGATGTTTGTCTGGCAGACTAATGGGCTGTTTGTTCACTACACACTGTGAAAGATCCATACAAATGCTGATTCAGAGCCAAAATATTTGGCAACTGAGGTATCTGTATTTCAGTGAGACCAATATGTCTTTATGTTTTTCTTGTCTTATTCGCTCTCTGTTTATCTATCTTTCCTTAAGACCGCTGCACAAATATTGGAGAACACACATTATGCTCCATAAACTGGTGAGCTGTCTTGTCTCTCTAATTTGGAACCTGTGCCAAACTAGAATGGGAAAGTGAATCTGTGGTATCAGTTTCAATCTCTCATGTGGTTCGCTTCACTCTTGTCTAGTGCTGCAACTCATATAGAAGCACTAGACTGATTGCACTGTGAAATACAAGTTTATTTTTTGTTTTCTCTTCTTTTTTTTCTCTCTTTTTTTAAAAAGTGGAAATAAAATTTTCTGTAATCAACATTACACCTTAAAATGGCAGCACACTAGGTTTTGGAACAGGGTCACTTACTCTAGAAAAAGTACATTTTATGGCTGTGAACAGCATTGACTGATTTCATTACCTAGCATTCTCAGCTTTTTCACGTCTTCCCCAAACACACACAGAAAAAATATGTAAGAGTCTTCACACTGCTCAAACTGAGGATGAGTGTGTATCTCCTAGAACAGGAGCCTGAGAATATCATTATCTTTTTTTAGAGGACACAAGGGTTATTTTTGACACAACCTCGACTCAGCAGACTCAAAGTCAATTTAAACCTGTTGTTTTAGAGCTGTGTGTAATGAGGTGAGAGGCAGAATAAGGACAGATCTCAGAGAGTGGAACAGACTGCTGGGAAATGTTTTTCTTTGGTGGATCATAGAGGGGTGATTGGTACTTTTAAAAAGTAGATAGTTCAATATAGTGTTCGAAACATTTTTCAGCAACTCTGTTTGGTGATTCTAGTGGTACAGAAATTAAAATTCCTGTGGATAAAAAAAAATAGACATAAATGACTCAATAGTTGACATACAGGAAAAAGTATAGAGCTATAAAATGAATGTGGAGCAGTTCAGATCATTTTGATCATCAATTTAATGAGAAATGTTTGAGTTCAAATTGAGATCTCTGACATTTGATTGTAGACTTTGGTATCATGGCAAATCTGAGCACAATTTTAGACCTGGTTGAGATTACTGGGATCTTTTAGGGCCCAACAGTTTTTAATGTTTTTTTTTAATGTTTTTGACCAAGGCTGCATTTATTTGATTAAAAATACAGTAAAAACAATAAAATAACTGCTTTCTATTTGAATATATTTTAAAATATAATATATTCCAATGAGGCCAAAGCCATATATATATGTAATATATATAAAATCTTCTCCAAAGTTCTCATTGGCTGTAAATGTTTAATTTCTCATTTACCTGCTGTAGAGCTGATATCAGTAATCTGAGTCATATTAAACAGCACCTGAGGCTGAAGAGAGAGATCAGCGTTGAATCCATGAGATTCATGGGCTCTCTGGGTAAATGAAAGGTTTATCCCAGGAGAAGATCACGATCAATATATGAGCACTCTGGTGTTCGATCAAAGAATATCCTCTGAGCAATCGCCCTCTCGCTCTAATTCTAGAGCTCAAAGAATTAGAATTCACGATCACTGTACTGAAGTGTTTAGGTGTACGTGGAAGGGTGTTTCTTTGTTGGAGCCGATAGCCTCGTGACCAGTGCTCCGAAATGAGACATGGTTGTGCTTCGGGCGACTCCAGTTGGTGGCCCTAAAGGGATTGAGTTAGAGATTCTAAATTTGCTGTGGTTAATGTTGGGACTGTCCAAATTTCACAACTTTTTACTATACTCTTTGCCTATGGGCTGCCTAGGCTTGAGCGGAAGAAAAAGAAGAAGAAGAAAAAACATAATAAGAACAACAGGATACAAAAATAAACAAAAAACGGATACAACGCATCTTTGGTGTTTGACCCCTAAAAAGAAGAAAAAAGTTTATATACGTGCATCAAAGGAGATTTCTGTAATGTTTCATTTTTTTTAAATTTCTGTCATTTCTACCAAATCTCAAATAATGTGATTGATAACATTCTGTGGTAAAAACAACATTTTAAGCATTCATTTTTTGGAATAAAATGATCAACCCCTTAATTGGTTACATTTTATAACAATGGCCCACTTTAGACATTATTACTAAGTAACTGTGCAACTACATGTCAACTAACTAACAAGACTAACTTATGACTGGATTTCATCCTCAGCATATAAGCATAAAGCTGCAGTCCGTAGCTTTTTTTGGTTAAAAAATTATCCAAAATCAATTTTTGAGCAAGTACATATCCAGCCAGTGTTCAAAACTATCTCCTTATCTTAGCTCAATTCTCAACGGTAAGCTTGTAACAATGTTTTATAATAATAGCGACCTGGTGGATTTCCGCGGGAAATTCGAGCATGCAGCAGTTCGTCTTTGCGTCATTACGTCACATCTGTAAACAGAAAGGAGTCCAGGCTAGTCGGCTTTATCATGTGAGGATACTGCTTGTAGCGGATCATTTATAGTCTGTTCTCCCAGCAGCTGAAATAATAAAATTTATCATTTTGATGGCGGATTATAATCCAGAGAGGTCCAAATGACAATCATCAGTGACAACTGGAGATTTACCCGTAGTCTAAAAGCAAATGACTTTGGACTGTGGAGTGGCTACAGAAATTGAAATCTACAGGTAACGCTAATACACACTAAATACACATATTCACGCAATGCTTATGTTGTTAACATTAACAATTTGAGAACAAAGTATAACAATAATAATTTGCATGGATTGATGCGATATGATCTAAGCTATTGTTAGATTTAATCACCATTGGCAGTGCGATTTATTGTAGGCTAAAGCTTTCCCCCTCATTTGGTCAGAACAAAAGTGGCATACCATGTGGCATACTTACTTGTTCAAATGACATTTTCCAGTGAAAATTCCTACTTTGGTCATACTTCAAGACTACAATCTGTGATTCTGAAGTACAGTATCCACACCGGTGCGGTGACTGACATCAAACATTAGATTCATCCGCGCTGACGAGCTGTGCCGATGCACAACTTACATACAGATAATGATTCCGCATATGACTGCAATCGCAGGTTTCAAACAGAGATGGCGACAAAGAGGAAAAAAGCTTTTAATAAAGCCTTAACCATCGTATTTTATAAACTCCATTGATGATTCAAATAGCAAACAACTCTTACTGCACGGCACACACCGCAACCGAGTTTTGAAAATGGTGGTTGAAATAAAATGCTGAGTGAACTCAACCCATCAGCATTTTCAGTGCCCAAGTCCCACCCCCGAAAGTTTCTGAACTTTGACAAGTACTACCTTGCGAGCAAGGACTTTCTGAGGGGAAAATTTAGTCTCTAGTTCCTGGGGAAACTTCCTGCGGTGGACACGCTGCTTATGACACTGATGTCTACTTGGTAACTGGTACATTAGCTTTCGAAAAAAACATTATTAGTTGCAAAATTATGTTTTCGAGATGGAAATGACTCCATAAAATTTCTGCTCTGGGCATTTATTGACATGAGCACAGTGTACAACGTGTCTCATGATGATTAAATTAGTAAGCATATTTCCGTATGATGGGAAATAGCTTCTTTGAGGACTCAACCTCATCACATCTGGTTGAAGGTCAACACTGCAAATGTGCTTGGTGACATTTACGTGATCTCTGGAGGGTTCACTAGATGCAGAACATGTCAGAGAAAATGCATCCATGTTATAAGAACATCGGCACATTGAATTTTTAAAAAACTTAAGTTGTAGTAACTTAATGAAATTGTTTGATAACTTTGAAATTTGGGTAGTAGATTTTTAGCTCCCAGCATGCTTTGCATTGGACTGGATAAAGAGAATAAATGAATTATGTTGAAATTAACACTCTGGAGTCGACGGTATCGACGGTGATACCACCTCGGTTTTTTTCTTACCAGAGTGAAAGAGACTAAAAATACTCCGTCAATTTTGCACATACAATTAAGAGTTATACACCATATTAATCTGTGAAATATCTTCTTTTATTTGTGTACACTCAGATTAAAAACAAAATGTTGTGCTTTTTGTAAAATAAAGAAAACTAATCTTGCGTGATCTTTCGTATCCCTCTGAACGAAGTCCAATCTGATAGTTCTCAGAAAAATGAACTGTAACTTAGTGAATACTAATCACAAAAAAATGAGACTTATGTCTAAAGAAACTTTGAAATGTCAGGTTTTGAATCATGTAAGTCAAATTGAAAACAAATATTCTCTGTTTATGTAATCTGTACGAAAAGAGACCATGTCAGATGTCCGTGATTCAGCTCATGCTAATGCGGCCATGCCCACGAATCCTATTCTATTCAGACATTGTCGCATACATCGTGTATACATCGTCGCAATCGCCGATTATAGCGATCTCTGGAAGCCTCTGTTAGTTCCTGGAATGTCACATGGAATGCCTGTTCTTCACTGAGACATTTGTGGACTAAAGGTGCACAGAGCGCCCTCCGGCTGCAAGTATGAATTGAAAACACAGTATCCAGCGCTCATAGTGATGACAATAAATATAGAATAAATATTACTCCTCTGTATAGAAAAATGACATAAACATATGAGAATCCATCAATAGTTTAGATAGACACATGCCCCTTGACCCCCAACAATTTTGCATGGGTGTTAAACACCCTACAAGTAGTCATTTATTTCAACTGTGTTATTTACAAAACAGCATTTTTCAATAGAGTGAATCTACACATCCGACGTCTTTCAGAGACGTGACTTTAGGATCAGTGGGTCTCTTGAGAATATTTAATTGTGCTTAAAAACCAAAGATCAGGCCAAATCCCCTACCTGGCAATGTCCACATCAGACTCTGTACTTGAAAAACATGTTTAAAAAACCTCATATGTAAACTTACATTTTTTAAGGTGACGCATGCCTCATAGATCTATATGATTTACATTTCTTATTTCTATAGTTTCAATTCCTAATAAATATAAAGTAAACCAAAAGAATAATGTTGACAAATATGTTTGCTGCAATGTTTTTAACAAATAGGGATTACCTTACTCCAAACAGTTCCTTACACTGTGAAACCATTAACGGTAGCCAAAGGTTCAGGACAATGGGTGAAAACATTACATATGTGGGAGAGTTTTACCCAAAATCAAATACTGTATTACATTTCAAAAGATAATATTGCTTTAAAGTTCAAATAAAAAGTTAAAAGCAAGCGTATCTTCATACCATGTGTTCTGACACAATTTTTGTTTTATAAAATTTGCGGTTGTTATTTTTAGGTTCATGCTACCATTATCAGCCTTTTAAATATGACGTCATTACATGGTGAAACAAGAATCATGCTACCAAATTCTTTTGACACAATGTTTTTAAGAAAAAAAAATTGTTGTTTTTAAAATACAACTAAACCAGGATATTTTTTCTTTTGACAAACTATTAGACAAAAATAATTTCCCCGTGGTGTTGGAATAGGACTTATTTTAAAGTTTGAGATATGGTACAATCAGGCAATACAAGGATCTAGATGAAGCTTCATATTGAACAAAGAAAAGAATATGCCATTTTCACTTGTGAACATGTATTGATACACATTTTCGACATGTATTATACAATATCTGCACACCATTTTTGAAAAGGATTTAGTAATGCTTTAGATCAGAATCCAGATTTTGACAACCAACATGACATTAAATAGTTGTATCAGTGTACAAGTGTGTCTCAACTGTTTATAACAATTTTCTTAGATTATTATTTTTTACTCAAATAAATAGATATTGAATATAGCTTACTTGCACTGCTTTCCCCCTACAGATCAAAGCCAAACATGTTCTTTGTAGGAATTATTTGAAAACAAAACTCATTGAGAATATATTGTACACACTCTAGTAAAGCGGTAGATACAGCTCAAATATGATCTTTTGTAGGAATTATGTGAGCTCAATAAATTCTCGCATCTAAATTAAAGAGGCCTAGTAACTAAGAAAGCAGTGACATCATGTAAGAAAAGTGTCATATTGCATACAGCATTTTGCGAAAGGC
>RJVU01047220.1:2433961-2450782 GCA_003731715.1 Anabarilius grahami | reverse complement strand
GACTATCAAGTCTGATGTGGACATTGCCAGGTAGGGGATTTGGCCTGATCTTTGGTTTTTAAGCACAATTAAATATTCTCAAGAGTCCCACTGATCCTAAAGACACGTTTCTGAAAGACGTCGGATGTGTAGATTCACTCTATTGAAAAATGCTGTTTTGTAAATAACACAGTTGAAATAAATGACTACTTGTAGGGTATTTAACACCCATGCAAAATTGTTAGGGGTCAAGGGGCATGCGTCGAAGTAATCATTAACGCAAGAACATCATTAACGCCTCGGAAGATTGCAGGTGATGTTTACAACACGCGATGGATGCAGGGTCTCAAAGACTACCATTGTTGAGACATGTGAAAAGATGCAGCAGCCCCCCGGCCTCGCTTGACTGTGAGGCTATTGAAAAGAAGTATTAATACGGGTCTTGTTTTGAAGTCAATTGCTGCGTGATCTCTAGATGTGAAATATAACAGCTTTGATCTAAGCTATGAGCAAGTTAACCATTGTTGCAAGAAGTCACTTCCACAGAGAGAGAGAGAGAGCATTTTAGATTTCAACTTTATTGCAATCTGCTATTCATGTTAAGGATGTCAAATGTAAGGAGTGCTTTCCCGGCTCTCTGAAAAATGTCAGTTGTTTTATAAATTAAATTTTATAAATTATTTTATAATCAACTTGCAAAACAGGCATAGAGCAATATTTTTATGTAATATTTATATTTATTTTATTTCAGCTTTATTTCAACTACTGAAAATGTTTGTATAGTTTTAGTTTATTGCTTTTTTGTTGGTATCTCTCTACATGTTGCTTTTTTTTTTTAATCTTTTTGTATTCATCACCATTACTTTTCCCCACTGATGGCCAAAAATATCAAAGTCAAANTGGTTTTTGTAACTGTTACATCCTCAATACACTTGTTGATGTAGGCAGTGACAGTCTCTGAGTACTCCTGGAGGTCAGTGGTGTTATTGTAAGTGGCAGCCTGCTTAAACATATTCCAGTCAGTTGTATCAAAGCAGTCTTGAAGAGCGTCTGACGACCCTTCCGGCCACACCTGAACACCTGAATATGGTGAATGATCTAAAAAATTCATGTGACTAAGTTAAATGGTTATATTTTGTTCAGTTTTGGTTTAGTTTCAGTGTGTTTTGGTTCTGTTTTCCCTGTTCCTGTTTGCCTGTGTGCCCTGTCATTTGACCCAGTGTGTGTCAATTTGTTCCTTTGATTAATTATCCTGATCACCTGCTTTCCAATTAATTAACTTATTAGTTCCTCTGTGTATTTAAGTCCTGTCTTCATTCAGTTCATTGTGCGGTGTTGTCGATATTAAATGGTTTCCCTGTTTTTTTGTTTTCCTGGGTTTTTGTATAAAAGACTGTTTCCTTGAATTATTCTTGTCGTGTGCTTCATTGTAGCAGCCATCTCATGACACTAAGATGAATTGAATGCATGTGAAAAGAAGTTTGAATTTATCTGGTAAAGTTTTGAGATGTCTTTTTACTGCACTGTCTTAAAAATGATTTGTAATAACACTGTAAATCATGAGACACATAAATAGAGACTCATGTTGGTGAGAGAGGAGTACTCAGACTCTGGCCTTGAATCTGTCCTCCTCTGGTCAGAGAAATTGGGTTACGAGGAGCCTATTTAAACTCTGCAGACTGACCGCACCCACAGCGGCCAGAAACATGAAGGGGCTTTCAGTGAAACACATGTTCCACTTCTGAAAGCTTTCTGAATTTTGTGTTGACTTTCTAACAAACCTTGACTTTGCTAAGCTGAGGGGTGTTGAGTTACTTTTGGATGGTGTTTTCATGTATAATGCACTAGGATAGAAATCATTACAAGATTAATTCTGACTGTTTTAAATGAGGAAAAAAGGCATCAGTCATGTATCAGAACACCACATAAAAACTGCATTTATTTGTCAGATTGTACTAAAGAGGAGATTTGCAACATAATGTTGACGTGTATGCACTAGTGCCACTTACTTTTAAAGAAACTCGATATTAAAGGAGTGTTCTATCTGAATGGCTGCGGTTTTTTAATAATTGTGATGTACAATCTGTTTAGAAATATTTCAAACATATGTTTTTCTGTTTCTGTTTTTTTCAGAGAGGTGTGATGAGGTGTTGGCTTCACCCCTTCCCTACAGCGCCTTCACCAGCTCCTCCGTGTTGGCTGCTGATTTTGGCGCTGGCTATGCAAAACTCAACAGGAGAGTAGGTGAGGATGAGCTTTACGGCTGTGTTCAGAATGGAATACTAGCGTACTGCATAGTATAAACACTAAGGTTCAAAAGTTTGGGGTCGTAAGATTTTTTAATGCTTTTTTAAATAAGAAGTCTCATGCTCAACAAGGCTGCATTTATTTGATCATAATTATTACCATTTGAAATAACTGTTTTCTATATGAAAATCTATGAAAATGTAATTTATTTCTGATGACAAAGTTGAATTTTCAGCATCATTACTCCAGTCTTCAGTGTCACATGATCCTTCAGATATCATTCTAATATGCTGATTTGCTGCTCAAGAAACATTTCTTATTATTATCAATGTTGAAAACAGTTGTGCTGCTTAATCTTTTTCAAATTATTTTGTGTTTTTTAGGATTCTTTGATGAATTGAAAGATCAAATGATCAGGATTGTATGAAATAGAAATCTTTTGTAACATTATAAAGGTCTTTACTGTCACCTTTGATGAAATTTAAATTTAAATTTAAATTCTTACAAAAAATAAAAATAAAAACCTTACTGATAAACTTATGAATAGTAGTGTATACTGCCTACTTAAAAAAAATAGTATGTGAAACTGTATAATTCATGCAGTGATGTATGAGTATGCTACATTGTTAGCACATTACCTTATTTGCTGTAAGAGGTGTCCATTTATAATGCCAATTAAATACAGTTAATCTGCATGCAAAATGTTGGAATACATTTGCATTTTGATCCAAATTTGTATAAATGTGTCAGTATAAATAATGAGTCACAATGTTAAAAACCATGGCTGCGATCACTTCCAGGTTCATTCATCACACTGGAAATGTAGGGTCTAGTCAATAGCATTGCATTGTATAGTAGTAGGTCATCTGGGTCACCCATGCATAAAGAAAATTTGCATACTGCATAAAATGTAAGAGTAGTATGGCTATTCACAGCATGAATGTCACTCTCATGTCCGCTGTGTCTCTCCCTCATTAGTTGACATTTAGACAGAGATGCGGTGCGATTCAATGCAGATAAAGTATACTCTAGGATTTGCTTAGATTGCATAAAAGAGAAAACATCTCTGTAGGTCATAATGAATTTTAATGCACATTCTGGCTACCGTTAAGGAAGCATAGTGCTAATGGAGCATTAAGGAGCTGCGATGTGGATCGTAATTCAAACTTGGCTGCATGTGCTGTTTTCTCACATCCGATTTGACTTGTACTTTGTCTTTGATAGGCAATGGAGGATGGTCACCGTTAGACTCCGACAGGTACCAGTGGCTACAGGTGGACCTCAGGGCCAGGAAACAGATCACTGCCATAGCAACACAGGGCAGATACAGCAGCTCTGATTGGACGAAACACTACAGGCTTCTCTACAGTGACACGGAAAGCAACTGGAAGCCGTATCGGCAGGACAGCAACATATGGGTGAGTTTACAGGGAAAACCGTGATTTATAGCTCAGGGAGTAAATATTGTTTTTGGGTTACCAAATCTGAGAATAACAGCTGCTGCTGTGTTGTGCAAAATTCACATGACCCACAAAGGTTTAGAAAAAAAGTGAAACTTTTCCTCTATATATTTTGGACAGTAAATCCTTTTCTTTTAAAATGAGAAAGTTAGCAATAAAATTAATGATTTCAATATATAACTATCTGAGCACAATTTAAATAATTTTTTAGATTTTTTCTGAAACTCTGAGACATATAACTGTGTTTTCTATAGAAATCTGATAAGCTGAAGACTTTTGCAAAAGTCTCTTATTTCAGCCTGAGAAAACCTGCATAAGAATCAATTAAGAAGTCAATATTTGCTCTCTAGGAGAAGAATTTGAGATATTAAGGAGATCTCATTTATTATTTTATTTCTGATTTTCAAATGCTAACGTGCATATTTTTGTCTCAAGATTGCAAATGCAATTACACTGATTTCTATGTAAGCTTGTTTCCACCCCTAAATAAAAAAAATAAAAAAGGTATTTGCGATTTTTTTTATCTCACAATTCTGACTTTTTTGAGTTATAAAGTCAGAATTGCATGATATAAAGTCAGAATTACAAGATATAAAGTCACAATTCTGAATTTTTTTGTTGCAATTGCGAGTTATGACGCAATTCTGACTTTATAATTTGCAATTCTGACTTTATATTGCGCAATTCTGACTTTATAATTTGCTATTCTGATTTTATATCACGCAATTCTGACTTTATAACTCGCAATTGTACGTTTAGATCTCGCAGTTCTGAGAAAAAAGTCAGAATTGTAAGATATAAACTTGCAATTGCGCCAAAAAAGTCCGAGTTGTAAGATAAAAAGTTTCAATTACCTTCTTTTTTTTTATTTCATGGCAGAAACAAGCTTCTATAAATTCCCCTCATGACACATTACGGCACACATAATTCCCTCCTTGCTGAAATACTCAATAACAGTGCTTATGAAAATAAATTAAGATGCAAAGCCAGTTATTTGCATGGAAATACGTGCTGAGAGCCTGTCATATTGATCTGTGTACACAGAACGAGCAGTAATGGAGTGTCTCACTCACAGAAGGAGGTTTTCTCAATGCCTTTATAAAGTGTTTCACTCTTTTCTGCCTTAGACATTTTCAGGTAACTGGAACTCAGAACGGGCCGTGCGGCATGAACTGCAGCATCCTTTCGTGGCTCGATATGTGCGTTTCATCCCGCTGGACTGGAGTGAGGAGGGGAAAATTGGTCTGAGAGTGGAGATCTATGGCTGCGCTTACTGTGAGTAGATGTTAAAGTGGTCTTTTTAAACATTTTATCATTTTTTAACCCTTTCATTACCTAACCTTTTTGTGCAATTCTTACTGTATGCATTGCTTGCTTACTTTGTTGTCAGGACCAGTATAGTTGCATCATTCTTCAATAATAGGCTTTTTAGCATATTGTGTTTGGTCTTCTTGGGCTGTGGACGGAGTGTCAAGTTTTCAAAGTCAGAGTATATATAATACAATGTTTACTTGAAGATCAAGGAATATTCTGCATAATCATTCATGATATGGTCCCTTTAAAAGCAAATATTTTCAGTTTCACCACTGTTGCATCATCAGTTGGTTTGATTGGCGAAAACATGAGAAAATACTTCAAATGTTTGTTTGAGACTGACCCATATTCTTGCGTTCAGGGGCGGACGTGATCAGCTTTGATGGCCAGGGAGTAATTTCCTATCGGTTCAGACAGAAAAAGATGAAGATCTTGAAGGATGTGATATCACTGAAGTTTAAGACCACTAAAGGAGATGGCATTTTGCTGCACGGAGAGGGACAACAGGGCGATTATATCACTCTAGAGCTACAGAGAGCCAAACTACTGCTGCAGATCAACTTGGGTAATGTATTTAACTCAAATAAATAATCCAAACCTGTATACATTTCTTTCTTCTGCTGAACACAGAAGAAGATATTTTGAAAAATATGGGTATCCAAACTGCTGATGGGCCCCATTGGCTTTCATAGTATGGAACAAAAATACTATTGAAGTCAATTGGGGAATTTTCATTTTTGAATGAACTATCCCTTTAAATTAATCAAAAGTGAAACTAAAGACATTTACCATGTTACAAATGATTTCTATATATGCTGTTCTTTTGAAACTTTTATTCATCAAAGAATCCTGAAAAAATGTATCACGGTTTCCACAAAAATGTTAGAGATAATATAGAGATAAATGTTTCTTGAGCAACAAATTATTAGAATGATTTCTGTAGAAAAAAATTACATATTAAAATTTTGAAATAGAAAAGTTATTTAAAATTGTAATAATATTTCACAATATTACTGTTTTTACTGTATTTTTGATCAAATAAATGCAGGCTGGAAGAGCATAAGAGACTTCTTTCAAAAACATTAACATTTTTTTTGTTTGTTTGTTTTGTTCTATGATTGACAGCATGCAAAACCTGCTATTTTCAATATTATTATAAATATATATATTTTTTGTCTCCTTAACCATTTTGGGTGGATCCTGGTTTGACCCATCTGACCCGTTTCACTAATGGCTTTTGATGCTTGTGTCTATTTCAGGTAGTAATCAGTACGGCTCCATTCAGGGTCACACATCAGTGTCTAGTGGCAGCCTGTTGGATGACGACCACTGGCACTCTGTTCTGATCGAACGATACAGACGCAGCGTCAACTTCACACTTGACCAGCACACACAGAGCTTCCGCACAAATGGAGAGTTTGACCACCTGGATCTGGACTACGAAGTAAATGACTGATTTCAAATAAATCTGTTTTATGTTATGTATTAAAATATATATATATATATATATATGGCCTGGTTGAGTTGCATTAGTAGTGTGTTATAACTTGCAGTTATGTTAAGGGGGTAACATTTCTGAAATACACTCGAAGTGGTTGAAAAACACACTGATCCAGTCGACCAATCAGAGCACATTGTGCTTTTCAGAAGGAGGGGCTTCATTGAGACAGAAACTAAACAGAGTGTTACTGACAGACTGGGAAGAGAGGTGCTGCAACAATGGAGAAAAATATGAATTTTTTTTTTTTTTTTTGAAGATTCAAGCATGAAAACCTCTTCTAGTAGATCCCAAAAACAAAATGGCATCTGATTAAAGATTAGGAGGGCACGTGAAATTAACAAAAAATATTGATGTGCATGGATAAATCATTTATAATGAATACTGCAATATTTCATAAAAAACAAGAATTGTCAATGTCAATTTTGATTTCATGGTGACTTTAAGGCAGAATTACTGAATTGAAAACATGCAATGTCAATTTTTGCAGTAAACTATCCTTTTAATATCACATAAAAGCCATTAACACAATTATATATTTGCATAATATGTAATAATGCCTCAGTCCTCTCTCATTTTCTTTCTCATGTTCCATTTACGCCTCTCCCCCGCTCTGTTTAATCATCTTACCCCCAATGCTACCGGGAACTAGGTTTTTAGCTCACATATGATTTCGTTCACTGGGTGGCATTTATTCAAACAGATAGATAGCGTAGATATGATTAGATAAGATTAATGTTTTGCTGTCGGTATTATAGATGGTAAATGTTTCTACCACTTTCACTGTACTTCGGTGTCTATTCCCAGATTACATTTGGAGGGATGCCAGTGTCTGCCAAGCCCAGCTCAGGAGCCAGAGAGAACTACATCGGCTGCATGGAGGCCATTCATTACAACGGGGACAACATCACTAACCTCGCACGCAGGAGAAAAGTAGACACCTCCAGCTTTGTACGTGCCAAATTTACATGTCTATTTTTATCAAATGAACACTGCAGGGCTCTCCAATGCCTTGTGGAGATAATTCAGTAGCTGTACAGAGGAATTGCTGTTGTTGGGTATTATGTTACTCTAAAACAGCAATCCTCAACCTTTTTGACTCCCCTATTGTAAAAATGTATTTTTATTTTTATTTATAGAAACCAGGACTGTCAATAAATTAATTAATTTATTAATAAATAAATATTATTTTAATAATTAAATAATTAAAATAATTACATAAAAATATATTAAATTATATTAAAATTAGTGCCGTCAATCGATTAAAAAAGAACTAATTAATCACACATTTTTCTGTAATTAATCACATGTAACATTAAAGTTTTTAATATATTTTTATATTGTAATAATTTCACATCTAATCTCCAAATTAATATAAAAAAACAAAATAAAGACAGTATATTTTAAATATTTGATCTAACAGGTAGGAAATATCTAGAAATTGAATAAAGTTATCAAAAACTTAACAGTCTTCACTGCATAATTTAGATTAAAATAGAGATACATTTTTATTAAAGCCACTCAGTTAAGAGCAGTGAGTGAATTTATATGACATATGGGATGAAGTTTTTTTTAAATTATTATTAACTCAAAAATGGAAATTCGTAAATTAAAATAAAATATTTCGAGCTTGACATCCACTCTTAAAGGATTAGTTCACTCATTTAAAAAAAAAAAATAAATCGCTATATAAAACCTTTATTCCTCGGCTAGGATCATGTAGAGCCCTTTGAAGCTGCATTGAAACTGCAATTTGGACCTTGAAGTCCACTATATGGAGAAAAATCCTGGAATCTTTTCCTCAAAAACCTTAATTTCTTTTTGACTGCAGAAAGAAAGACATAAACATCTTGGATGACATGGGGGTGAATTAATGAAGTAAACTAATCCTTTAAAAAAGGTTAATAAACTGTAACATTCATGGAACTTTTCCATTGCACAAAAGGTTCTATATTAAAAAGTTTTTAAAATAACAAATGTTNAAATGGAAATTCGTAAATTAAAATAAAATATTTCGAGCTTGACATCCACTCTTAAAGGATTAGTTCACTCATTTAAAAAAAAAAAAAAAATCGCTATATAAAACCTTTATTCCTCGGCTAGGATCATGTAGAGCCCTTTGAAGCTGCATTGAAACTGCAATTTGGACCTTGAAGTCCACTATATGGAGAAAAATCCTGGAATCTTTTCCTCAAAAACCTTAATTTCTTTTTGACTGAAGAAAGAAAGACATAAACATCTTGGATGACATGGGGGTGAATTAATGAATTGAACTAATCCTTTAAAAAAGGTTCTTTATTGGCATCTATGGTTCTGTGAAGAAACTGTAACATTCATGGAACTTTTCCATTGCACAAAAGGTTCTATATTAAAAAGTTTTTAAAATAACAAATGTTCTTAACACTAATAAAAAACATTTTTTTTTTAAAGAACTGTTTACTGAAAGGTTCTTAAATTTTAGCTGTTTTGTTTTAGCTGTTTAAATCATTTTAAACCCAACCCCCTGAGAACCACTGCTCTAAAAGATTGAATTACTTCTGGTTACTAGAAATAAAAAACGACCCCGTTTGCTTTCTTAATACAGATTTTAGGCATTCTGTTGTTTTTTCAGTGATTGTTCTAATTTGATTCTTTGTATTGTTTACAGTAATCTCAGCTCCCAAAGGTTTGCGGCTTTTATATCTCACATTAAATATTCAATAGATACAGTTCCTCTCCCTGCACTAACCTCAGTCATAAACAGAGATCTCCTTCCCTTTCCCACAATGCTCTGTGTGTGAGGACAAACGTGAAGTGAGAAGTGCTGTCACTGTGTGTTCTGTGATTATTCACAATGACTACATAATGACTGCCGGTTATTGTCCACAGTCCCCTTCTATGCTGGAAAATCCATGCCAATTTAAGGTGATTGAGTGGATTTTTGAAACATGGGAGCTGCTTTTCCTGGTCCAAGGTGGTCTGCCAATCTTATACAGCTTGACTTGACCAACCAGGTCCACTGGCTGGTATTTCAGCTGATCCACCATCTAGACCAGTGTGGACTAGCTAGAAACATCACAAAACCAGTTACCACCTTAAGCTGGTTTTAGCTGGATTTTCCAGTATGGTCCTGATGTGAACTATCCAGGTTTCCTGAATAAAACTCCCTCTTACTATGACCAAATGAATCTGTCCTCTGAAATTCTGCTGTAAAGTTTGTGATCATTCCTGCAGTGCTGTGTGTTTAACCCCTTAATTTTCATTGTCATTAGAAATGTTCATTTTATGTGTGCTGTTCCCATTCCAGCATAACCTGACGTTCTCTTGCACGGAATCACCCACGTACCCTGCCTTCTTTAACTCCACCGGCTCCTTGCAGCTTCCGGGTCGGACTGACGCAGACACAGTGTCGGTCAGACTTCAGTTTCGGACATGGAATCCCAGCGGTCTGCTGTTCTTTACTCCACTCATGCCTGGAGGGGTGGAGGTCAGCCTGGTGGAGGGTAAAGTTACTGTCCACATCTACGTCGCACTGGGCAAGAATACACGTGTGGACATATCCTCAGGTAACATTACACCTGAAAACACTCTGAGAGCTCTCTCAGTTTCTAGACTTTCTTTAGTTTCAGCTTCCACTGGTGTTTTATTTCTGTTTTTATTGGAATAAATAAATCTAAAAAGTTTTTTGCATAAAGATTTTTTTTTTTTTAAATCCTGATAGATTCTCATACCTCATAGCAACACCTTGGCAACCATCTAAAACACCCTAGCAACCACATACAAACATATTTAAAACATTCAGGACTGCCATTTATAACACCTTAGCATCCACAAATCAACACATTGGCAACCTCACAAAACAATCTAGAAACTGCATGAGCAACATGACAGCAACCACTCAGAACCACATAGCAACCACATAGCAATGCATTTAAAACACTAAGAACACCTCAACATTCCTGTAGCAACACCCTAGCAGCCATTTAGAACATCTTAGCATCCTCATAGCAACACCTTGGAACACCTAGAACACCCAAGAAATTGAAGAGCAATATGATAGCAACCACTCAGAACCCAATAGCAACACACTAAAACACTCAGAACCTCTTGCATCCCTGTAGCAACACCATAACAGCCATTTAAAACAACTTAGCATCTGCATAGCAACACCTTGGCAACCACAAAGAACACCATAGAATCTGCATAGCAGCATGATAGCATCCATTCAAAACATATCAACACACTAAAAACACTCTGAACCTCTGGCATCTTTGTAGCAACACCATAGCAGCCATTTAAAAAACACCTTAGCATCTGCATAGCAACACCTTAACAACCACCCAGAACATCCTAAAAAATGCATAGCAGCATGATAGCAACCCATTCAAAACAACGTAGCAACAGACTAAAAACACTCAAAATCTCTGGCATCCCTGTAGCAACAACCTAGCAGCCATTTAAAACACCTTAGCATCTGCATAGCAACACCTTTGCAACCAACCAGAACATCCTAGAAACTGCATAGCAGCATGATAGCAGCCATTCAAAACAACATAGCAACACACTAAAACACTCAGAACCTCTGGCATCCCTGCAGCAACACCCTAGCAGCCTTTTAAAACACCTTAGCATATCAGCATAGCAACACCTTGGCAACCACCCAAAACAATCAGAACTTCTTAGTATCCCTGTAGCAACACCCACAACCACATAGCAATACATTTAAAGCACTAAGAACTCCTTAAAATCATTATAGCAACACACTAGCAGCCATTTAGAACTCATTACCACATATAAACATCTTACCAACCCCCTCAGTGTATTGACCAGTGAAATATGGACAAAAAAACACACATACACACACACAAAAAAAAACAACCTAAAATACAACTAGAAGAGCCTGATTTCCCTTTTGCTCATGGAGGTAATCCATTTCGCTGTGCAGGTTCTGGTCTTAATGATGGACAATGGCACAGCGTTCACTTCCTGGCACTGGAGAGCATTGCCATGTTGACCATTAATGGAGACGAGATGTCCACAGTGAGAGCTGCCCTCCCTATTCAGATCAGGACTGGAGGAGATTATTTTTTCGGAGGTAATTGTAGGAACCACCTCTCTTTTTTGTATATCAAACTTTATAATATAAACACAACTAGTTAAAAGTTTGTAATAATTCAGATTTTTAATGTTGTTGAAAAAAGTCTCGGTTACACTTTATTTTAAGGTGTCATTGTTACAGTGTAATTATATATTTAAGTACTGAGTAATATTAATTAACAACATGTACTTACTATAGGGTTAGGGTAGGATTAGGGTTTGGTTGAGGGTTATTTGCATGTAATTATGCATAATTACTATAGCAAGTACCTGCAATATATGTAACAAGGACACTGTAAAATAAAGTGTTACCAACGTCTCTTATGTGATCAAAAATACAAAAAGTATTGTGGCAATATTGAGAAAAAATTTAAATAACTTTTCTATTTGAATAGATTTTAAAGTTTGATTTATTCCTGAGATGGCAAAGCTGAATTTTCAGCATCATTACTCCAATTTTCAGTGTCACATGATCCTTCAGAAATCATTCTAATCATATATTATTAAATTAATTATGATGGATACTTATTTTCAGCACCTTATTGGGCACACTTGATCTGCTTTGCATGACTGCACATCTGAGATTACAGGTTTTAATTTCCTTGTTGCCATGTGCAGGATACTTCCCGCGGACAGACCTTTCTCCGTCCCAGCGCTCCTTTCAGGGATGCATGCAGCTCATACATGTCGATGACCAGTTGGTCGACTTGCAATCTGTGGAGCAAGGCATGCTGGGTAGCTTTGAGAACGTCAGCCTGGATATGTGTGCCATCATAGACAGGTAATTCATTCTAAGTAAAAACTTGCACTGATGGAGAGACCCGATGTAAATTTGCATACAACCACTCAAATTATTTTACAGATTTATTCATATTCTGCTTTTTAAAAGTCAACATGCACTCTCCTTTCAGCTTTGCTTTTCATATGGTAACGTTCCCTTTGCGTTAAAGTCAATCCCCCGTACCCATCCATATTCATTCATGAACACGCTGCACTGCACTCTCACAGATGACTCTGCAAACTAATGAAGAACAGATGTTTGCCTTTGATCGCAATGTTCTGATCAAAGCCTCTGCTGTATTTTGATTGTCTTTTTTTTTTGTTCAATCTCTCTAAAAGCAATAAGACGTTTCTCAAGCTGTACCACTGATTGCTTTATTAGAGTCATGAGGACTTTCAGAGCTGTGAAGCCGCTTCGAGAAGCTTATGTAAGCCATATCTGATTCACTTCAGCAGGAGTTCCTCAAAGCTCTGTCACGTGTCCTGCCCCATTTGATCAGGCCGACTGTGTTAACATGCAGGATCAGGATCTTCTGCAGACAGGACTTAAATACTGTGAAAATGAGGCTTTATAGAGCTACAAAGAACAGAGACTGACTGTGAGTTTGCAGTGCCTTTCAACTAGTATTGCTTCAGGAAGTGGCAACCCAAAATTGTTTTATCGTACAAAATTAAATAAATGTCTATATTAAATTGTCAAAACTCATCTTTCATTGTTTTTTTAATCACTGATATATATATATATATATAAATATACAAGGCCTACAAGGCCAGTGACTTAAGAAAATTTACTGGCCATAAATATTTTGTACCGGCCATGAAACTGCTTTTGCAAAAACAGGCAATAATGACACCAAAATTTTAGATACAAGTGAAAAATTCACAATTCTCTATTCCAATTTTGATATCACAGCTAAAACTACTAGCCTAACTAATATAAATTTAAAACATTATTAACAAATAATCAAATTACAAGAAAATGCACAAATAAATACAATATAACAAAAATACAAATGAAATAAACAGTGCTTTTCAGGTTTTTCAGATAGGTCTGACAGTAGTTTTCAGGTACAGAAATTTAATAAAGTAAGCAAATGTAAAATAACACAGCATAATCTTCACTGTATAAATTAAACATCCTTATTAATTAATATGTTAATATAATATAAGTTACAAAAGTTACTCAGTCAAGAGCAGTGAGTGATTTTTTCTTTGTCCTTTGTTGTTTGATTAACATAAAAAACACTGGTGTCACTTTAAGAGCGAATGCACAGATCTAATATACTGATACTGTACACATGCGTTTGTAGCCCCTCCGGTTCGAACTGCCCACTCTAAGTGGGACTCGAACCCCAGGCCTGTCCACATGGGAGTCGTGCGCTCTAACAAGGAGGCTGAAGACCGCAGTCTCTAGCATCAGTCGCTAGAGCGCCTCTTGAGTTCAGGGGAGTGAGGTTTACACGCACAGCACTTACTAGCCTACGTCTGTTACAAATTGTCTTTCTCGACTTGTTATGTTCACTTAAGACATAACTGACTACGTTTACTAGGATACTTGCTATTTTGTGACCTAATTTTGTCTGAGTTTGTCTGCTAAGTGCAAGAAGACTTGAAAGAGCTCAATTCTGTATTCACACGCTGTTTGAGACGTGGCATTTTGGACGCGCTTTGGATGTGTGCGCACACAACTTTCCACACAGATATAAATATTCTTATTTATATCACAATATATATTCCTTTCAAGTGAAGGGTCCTTTCCAGTGGCTTTAATCTTTCTCTCTCTCTCTTTTTCTCAAGGTGTGTGCCAAACCACTGTGAACATGGAGGCAAGTGCTCTCAAACTGGAAACACGTTTAAATGTGCCTGTGAAGGCACTGGATACTCTGGTGCCACGTGCCACAACTGTAAGCCATCTAAAATCATATTGCCCACTTTTATTTGAGCTTAAACTGCTGCTATGTTGCACACAGGACAAAATAGAGTTAGATCAAGCAATGCTATAAAGTGTAAAAGCAGTGTCTGATGGTGTAGGAGACCATTTTGAGCTCCAAAAAGAACTTTGTGTTCTCTAGTTCCTTAAAGAACACAGAAACTAATGAACTGATCTGAAGAACCTGTAATGAAACATCAAGATCTTTTATAATCTCCAAAAAAACATATGACAACTCTGAGACTTTGTTCAACCTTGCAAGCAAAGAACCTTTAGAGAATAGACATTTTTGCTTTGGAATTGTCAGATGCCAGGATATATATTTTATTTGTATTTATTTAGCTGACTGGTTCTTAGAAATGAAGCATTGTAGATTTTCTTGCAGTGGTGGCTGTTTTGATGCTTACACTGTGTGTTTCTGCAGCTGTGTACGAGCAGTCATGTGAGGAGTACAAACACTTGGGCCGAAGCTCAGACACATACTGGATCGATCCAGACGGCAGCGGACCCCTTGAGCCATTCAGAGTCACCTGCAATATGATGGGTCAGAACCACCAGACACATATGAAATTCACTGTGTAAACACAAGCTAACGGGTGGCTAGACTAGCATTTTAGTTTGTCTGTATTCAACTGGATTTGGCTCTCCCAGATAAACAGCATCTAAAAGGGTCATATGATAGACAGATAGATAGATAGATAGATAGATAGATAGATAGATAGATAGATAGATAGATAGATAGATAGATAGATAGATAGATAGATAGATAGATAGATAGCATGTGTTAATTCGTTAAACTTGACAGCCGAAGTGTGTGTGTATATACAGTATCTCACAGAAGTTAGTACACCCCTCACATTTTTATAAATATTTTATGATATCTTTTCATGTGATAACACTGAAGAAATGACACTTTGCTACAATGTAAAGTAGTGAGTGTATAGCTTGTATAACAGTGTAAATTTGCTGTCCCCTCAAAATAACTCAACACAGAGCCATTAATGTCTAAACCGCTGGCCACAAAAGTGAGTACACCCCTAAGTGAAAAAGTCCAAATTAGGCCCAATTAGCCATTTTCTCTCCCCGGTGTCATGTGACTCATTAGTGTTACAAGGTCTCAGGTGTGAATGTGGAGCAGGTGTGTTAAATTTGGTGTTATCGCTCTCACTCTCTCATACTGGTCACTGGAAGTTCAACATGGCACCTCATGGCAAAGGCCTCGCCATGGTCGACCAAAGAAGTTGAGTGCACGTGCTCAGCGTCATATCCAGAGGTTGTGTTTGGAAAATAGACGTATGAGTGCTGCCAGCATTGCTGCAGAGGTTGAAGGGGTGGGGGGTCAGCCTGTCAGTGCTCAGACCATACGCCACACACTGCATCGTTCATTGAGGGAACCATGAATGAGCAGAGCATGATCCCCTCCCTTCAGAGACTGGGCGCAGGGCAGTATTCCAACATGATAACGACCCCAAACACACCTCCAAGACGACCACTGCCTTGCTAAAGAAGCTGAGGGTAAAGGTGATGGACTGGCCAAGAATGTCTCCAGACCTAAACCCTATTGAGCATCTGTGTGGCATCCTCAAACGGAAGGTGGAGGAGCGCAAGGTCTCTAACATCCACCAGCTCCGTGATGTCGTCATGGAGGAGTGGAAGAGGACTCCAGTGGCAGCCTGTGAAGCTCTGGTGAATTCCATGCCCAAGAGGGTTAAGGCAGTGCTGGAAAATATTGGTGGCCGCACAAAATATTGACACTTTGGACCCAATTTGGACATTTTCACTTAGGGGTGTACTCACTTTTGTGGCCAGCGGTTTAGACATTAATGGCTGTGTGTTGAGTTATTTTGAGGGGACATCAAATTTACACTGTTATACAAGCTGTACACTCACTACTTTACATTGTAGCAAAGTGTCATTTCTTAAAGCTGCAGTAGGGAGTTTTTAGAAAACGTTGACTTAGCTTTAAAATTTGAACAAGCACAACTCATAGGTCTCTCCTCCTTGCTCTCTGCTGTGCTACAGCCCTCCCTCCACAGCTCCTCCCCCATCACAACCGAGCCTTTGTCAGGCCTGTTTTGAAATTATCTTAGTTGTGTACAGGGCCGCATTAAGACTACAAGGGGCCCCTGGGCTTTACCTCTTGAGGGGGCCCTTCATCCACCAGAACTATTACCTACATTCACTCAGTCTTCTTAATCACAAAGTGCAAGTTATACCTTTTATTTTGCATGAATAAATGCCATTGCCAAAACATCCGAACCTATAGGTCTGTTATAAAACATAAATATCACTGCATGAACTACATATTGGCACATAGTCTGAACTATTTGTACAGGCTACTCATTTCGAAGGCTGCATCCTCCGGAGGTCGCATTTGAAGGCTGTATAGGCCGGCTCATTTAAGAAAAACAACCGTTGGATTGCAAAGTAAGAAAGACAAAACAGGATTTTGCACCTCATGAGGAATAACCATCAATTTTATTATGGTTACTTTTCTTAAATAAGACATCCTTAATGATGTATGCAGCCTTCAAATG
>RJVU01047220.1:2415073-2428162 GCA_003731715.1 Anabarilius grahami | reverse complement strand
TCATTATAACAATTTAAAAATGTCTTGTAGTTATTGTTTATTTTAATTGCACTTATCAATCAGAAATTATCAAATTTTTATTAGTCATTAGTCATTTTAATAAAATTGTTTTTTATTATTATTATTATGGCTAATATCTTGTTATATCTGTGTGTTACTCTTTAGGAGCCTCAGGGGGGCAGAGAGGATTTCTGGGTTGCATTCGTTCCCTGAAGGTCAACGGGGTGACACTTGACCTTGAGGGCAGGGCAAAGGTCACACCAGGGGTGAAGCCTGGATGCTCGGGTCACTGCAGCAGCTACGGAATGCATTGCCAAAATGGAGGGAAATGTATTGAGAAATACAATGGATACTCGTGCGACTGCAGTCTTAATGCCTTCGACGGGCCTTTCTGCAATGATGGTATGGGCCCTTATTTTAGTAAATAGATAATTCAGTTTTGTTTTGACTGTAACGTAATGAGTGACAAAAATATTTAAATCCACAAATCTCATACATTAGTACTGTATATAGGTGACATCAAAGCTAACAGACATGGACATCAGTTTTGCTTTGTTCTTATTGTCGTCTGCTTCCATTATAGATGTTGGTGGGTACTTTGAGAGTGGGACCCTGGTGCGGTACGACCTCATGTCAGAGAGCAGCTCTTCTCCTGCAGTTAAAGAAGGTGACTCTGGATTCCTAAGCTCAGTGGGTAATCTGACCCGTGAGGAGCTGAGCTTTAGTTTCAGTACGTCCCACACGCCCGCCGTTCTCATCTACATTAGCTCCAAGACGCAGGACTACCTGGCCGTGGTGCTGCGGCAAAATGGTGAGACTGTTTGCTTGTTTAGAGCTCAGATTTAATGCTTAAAGGGTTAGTTCACCCAAAAATGAAATTGATCCCATAATTTACTCACCCTCAAGCAGCCTAGGCGTATATGACTTTGTTTTTTCAGCCAAACACAATCAGAGTTTTATTAAAAATATCCGGGCTCTTCCAAGCTTTATAATGGGAGTGAATGGTACCCTAGATTTCAAAGCCCAAAAAAGCACATCTATCCATCATAAAAGTAGTCCATAAAGGCCTTCTGAAGTGAAGCGATGCGTTTTTGATAGAAAAATATCCATATTTATAACTTTGCAAACTATAATCACTAGCTTCCGGTAACGGAAAACCCAGGATTTTTTATATTTTATTTTATTTCACTTATTGTTTATTTCAAGTAAAGCAGATTTTTAAAATGGTTTTAAGTTTTAGTTAATAATAATAACCCAGCTTAGAAGCATGTGACATTGATGAAATATTGATTGTGTTTTCCCTCAGGTACTCTACAGATCCGCTATAACCTGGGGGGATTGAGGGAGCCGTTCACCATCAGCCTGAATCATCGCAACATGGCGAACGGTCAGCCCCATAACATCAACATCACCCGACAGGACAGACTCATTCAGCTGCAGGTACTGTATCGTCTCAGTGGAGCCAATCGAGAAAGATGGTTTACAGTTCAGTTGAATCTATTAGATAATGACAGTAAAAATTCACTGGATTTATGAGTCTTAATATGTGTTGAAGGTGGATCATTATCCCACAGTAGGCTACACTCTTCCTGAAGCCTCAGATGCTGAATTTAACCTTGTGAAGACAATATTCCTAGGAAAAGTTTTTGGTAAGCATTATTTAAATTGAGTTATTTGTTGTGCATTTGGAATGTGTGCATTTGTGCACTTCTGTAACTCACAAAGCAGCGCATGATTGATCACAATGCCAAGGTCATAGCTTTGATTCCCAGGAAATGCATGAACTGATAAAATGTATACCTTGAATCCAATGTTAGTCACTTTGGATAAAAGTGTCTACCAAATGCATAAATGTAACATGTATGCTTAGTCAGTAAGATTTTTTTTTTTATTTTTATAAATGAATAACAAAACAAGGCATCTGTGAATGAGAGTCTGAAGCAAGGACTGATGGGAATTTGTCCTGCTCCACTTCACAGATGATGAGTGGAAGGAGAATTTTAGAATGACAAGACAGTCATTTATGATACTATATTCAACAACAACATCTCATTCCCCGTGTCATACGTGCCATTTCTACATCACTGCACATGCGCAGTACTTTCTTGTTTCGGTTTTAAATCCGATCAAGTGTTTACATGTCCTCTCGATCGGATTAGAAAAGGTTTAAAACACCCCTTGCGATCGGAATTATTAGGGTCCATGTTAATGCAGCTAATGAAGGACAACTCTGCAGCTCAAACTAATTCAACAAAGATTTTGATATTCTGGGAAACAAAGTCTTCAACACTGGTCCATAAAATGAAAGTATAACATAATTAAATATAGTGATATACTTTAGAAATGGCATTTCAAAGAGACCTACATATCTATTTTTCTGTCTATATTGAGAAATTAATTAATTCATATATTTAGGATTTAGTATTTTTGATTAGGAATAAAATTTGATTTCGAATTAACTCAGCTGAACTCTTGACACATAGCGTAAAACAATGTCATAACCCACAGAGTCTATGAATGTACAGGTGCTGGTCATATAATTAGAATATCATCAAAAAGTTGATTTATTTCACTAATTCCATTCAAAAAGTGAAACTTGTATATTATATTAATTCATTACACACAGACTGATATATTTCAAATGTTTATTTCTTTTAATTTTGATGATTATAACTGACAACTAAGGAAAATCCCAAATTCAGTATCTCAGAAAATTTGAATATTACTTAAGACCTATACAACAAAGAAAGGATTTTTAGAAATCTTGGCCAACTGAAAAGTATGAACATGAAAAGTATGAGCATGTACAGCACTACAATACTTAGTTGGGGCTCCTTTTGCCTGAACTACTGCAGCAATGCGGCGTGGCATGGAGTCGATCAGTCTGTGGCATTGCTCAGGTGTTATGAGAGCCCAGGTTGCTCTGATAGTGGCCTTCAGTTAAGGTCAGGTGAGTTTGCTGGCCAGTTAAGAACAGGGATACCATGGTCCTTAAACCAGGTACTGGTAGCTTTGGCACTGTGTGCAGGTGCCAAGTCCTGTTGGAAAATGAAATCTGCATCTCCATAAAGTTGGTCAGCAGCAGGAAGCATGAAGTGCTCTAAAACTTCCTGGTATACGGCTGCGTTGACCTTGGACCTCAGAAAACACAGTGGACCAACACCAGCAGATGACATGGCACCCCAAACCATCACTGACTGTGGAAACTTTACACTGGACCTCAAGCAACGTGGATTGTGTGCCTCTCCTCTCTTCCTCCAGACTCTGGGACCCTGATTTCCAAAGGAAATGCAAAATTTACTTTCATCAGAGAACATAACTTTGGACCACTCAGCAGCAGTCCAGTCCTTTTTGTCTTTAGCCCAGGCGAGACGCTTCTGACGCTGTCTGTTGTTCAAGAGTGGCTTGACACAAGGAATGCGACAGCTGAAACCCATGTCTTGCATACGTCTGTGCGTAGTGGTTCTTGAAGCACTGACTCCAGCTGCAGTCCACTCTTTGTGAATCTCCCCCACATTTTTGAATGGGTTTTGTTTCACAATCCTCTCCAGGGTGCGGTTATCCCTATTGCTTGTACACTTTTTTCTACCACATCTTTTCCTTCCCTTCGCCTCTCTATTAATGTGCTTGGACACAGAGCTCTGTGAACAGCCAGCCTCTTTTGCAATGACCTTTTGTGTCTTGCCCTCCTTGTGCAAGGTGTCAATGGTCGTCTTTTGGACAACTGTCAAGTCAGCAGTCTTCCCCATGATTGTGTAGCCTACAGAACTAGACTGAGAGACCATTTAAAGGCCTTTGCAGGTGTTTTGAGTTAATTAGCTGATTAGAGTGTGGCACCAGGTGTCTTCAATATTGAACCTTTTCACAATATTCTAATTTTCTGAGATACTGAATTTGGGATTTTCCTTAGTTGTCAGTTATAATCATCAAAATTAAAAGAAATAAACATTTGAAATATATCAGTCTGTGTGTAATGAATGAATATAATATACAAGTTTCACTTTTTGAATGGAATTAGTGAAATAAATCAACTTTTTGATGATATTCTAATTATATGACCAGCACCTGTATGTCTCAATCTTCTGTTTTTCCTTTCACTGGATCATCATGTGAAGCTCCAGGTTTCACTCCTGATCTCAATCCACTCTCCAGGTTTCCCTTCAGACATTTCTAGCAGAAATGAGCTGGAACTCTCTGAGCTGCATTACATAGAGAGAGAGCAGCTGAAAGTGTGATGGGTCGATATCTACAGATAGCTCTCGGACAGATAGCTTTTTGTCGCATTCAGGTTAAACAGAAGGAAATCTAGAATTTTTTAGTCAAGTTTACGCATAGGTAGATTGAGAAAGAGACGGACAGAAAGGAGAAATCAGGCATTTAGCTTAGAGTTGCAAGACCTGCTATAGGCTGGGAAGATATATGCAGTTCCGCATCTGTGATCGCAAACAGGTACCATTCTGATAAAATGCGTAATATTCAAAATATTAGCATATGTTTTTTTTTATTTATCTGCATTGTAATAACATTGTGTTTACTCTGCATTGAGATGAAGACTTCAGGTGAGATGTTTTTTTCTTTCTGTAGCTGTTTGGTTGTGATGTGTAGCAATATTGGAAGAAAAGCTGAGGATAATAAAGGACAGAACAGCTTTTCTCTCTTCACATATATAAAAATGCTGCTGTTTTCTGCTGTTGTCTTTCAGAAACGGGTCAGATTGATCCGGTGTTGATAGAGCGATATAACACCCCAGGATTCGTGGGCTGTCTCTCTAGAGTGCAGTTCAATCGTATCGCCCCGCTGAAGGCCGCCCTGAGGACCGTACCGCCCTCCACAGCCTCCATACAGGGAGTCCTGGTGGAGTCCAACTGCGGGGCGTCTCCACTCACAGTGCCGCCCATGTCTGCAGCCTTTGACCCCTGGCACCCAGATTCAGGTAACCGAATGATGATGAAAAACAACTCTTTATTGGTGGTGTTTTGCTCTTACATCTTTTTAACATTACAATGAAATATTGTACTTGCAGGGGAGTTATTGTGGAAAAAGTTCCACATCATGTTTAACTCTTGAGCAGGAAAAGGATTTCTATAGACTTTCTCTGTTATGAAGAGATCTTTCCTGGTTGCCTGGAAGAAATATATAATGACATGGGTATTACACTGGTATTACGACGTAAACATGAAATATAAGGACATTTCATGAGTCCTCATATTTAAAAAGCTTTAAAAACATACTAAACAATGGTTTATTAAAAATGTAAAAATGCAGAATGTTTTCTGTGATGGGTAGGTTTAGGGGTAGGGGTAGTGCAGGAGGATAGAGTGTACAGTTTGTACAGTATAAAAGCCATTACGCCTATGGAATGTCCTCACTTTGATAGCAAAACAAACCTGTGTGTGTGTACCTGGTACCTGTCGTGAGGATCAAATATCCCCATAAGGATAGTAATACCAGTCAGTTTTGACCATGTGGGGACATTTTTAACAGCTTATAAATCATACAAAATTATGTTGTTTTTTTTTTGTTGTTGTTTTTTTAATGTAAAATGCAAAAAGTTTTCTGTGATGGGTAGGGTTACCGTTAGGGAATAGGAAATATCATTAGCCCAGTATAAAAACAATACAGATAATGGAAAGTGTCCTCCATAATAGAAAAACAATGTTTACCTGAGGATGTGTGTGGATTCACAAAAAGGAGTATGAAAAATGTATTTTAGTCTTTAGTGGTATTTTTCATTCATCTTGAGTTCATAATTCTGATATTTTTGTATAATCGGTGTTACATCCAAATGTATTCCTTTTTATAACATTTGTTTATTATTTTCTTAGTTATAATTAGTTTTTAGTTATAGTTGCTTAGTTTTTATTATTAGTACCCCTACACTGTAAAAAAGAATTGTTGGCTTAACTTAAAAAAGTAAGTTACCTGGTTGCCTTAAAATTTTGAGTTAACTGAAATGAAAAGTTAAGAGTTAATACAATGAAAGCGATTGGTTTAATCAACAGACACTCAAAATATTATGTTATCTGAACCACATTAATTATTGAAGTTGATTTGACAAAAAAAAAAAATTGTGATAACAAATCATGAAAATAATTTTTTACAGTGTAGTTAAATTTTAAGAAATAATAAAATAAATTATTATAATAAATACATTATAGTAAATTATTAGTATTATTACATTGAAATAATAAATATACTTAAACTGTAAACTTAATTTAAAGTAATCAGTTTATAACTGTAATTTTAATATTAANGGGTGATATAATATAATATTAAAATAATCAATATAATAAATATTAGTAAAATATTAGAAATGTATTAGTTAAATATAATCTAATAACATATTTTTAATTCTCATTTTGTTTTAATTATGCAAATATTTTGCATTCAATTGGCACTATTTTACTTGATTTATTTAGCATTTTATACCTCAGTATACACAGCTAATCCTCAAATCCATGGCAATATGAATTCAAAGTTTTTGTCATGACAGAATTAATCTGAGATTGCAATGGTGAGAGAGGCGATGAGCAATCTTGTATTTTTAAAGTAATAATTAGTTTTAGATAGAGCATACTTTTTTGGTGTTTGTACGCTTACACCCATGACATTGAGTAGCTTGAGCTTTCATGGATATTTGTGGAATATGTAATTTGGAGCCTGTGGAGACGGCAGATGAAAAGAGCAGACGGTTCGTCTCAGATCCGCTCCCCTGCCAACACTAGCCCCCTGACTCCTCCTGAGTGTGTGCAAAGATTCACTCATCTGCCCACCAGATTAACACACTGGCCTTCTGTACTTCATGTATGCCAAGAAATAATTTGAAAGGGATTGTAAACGTTTAGAGTCAGAAAACCGCTCTTTTCACAAAAGTTTTTCTCTTTCTTTCAAGCCGGTGCCCAGTTCCCATTCAACGAGGAACAGGTCAGCCGTGATGGTGTCAACAGAGACTCTGCAATAATTGGAGGTGAAATATACTGTTGTAGTTTAATACTCTCACACACTTTTAATATGCTTACATTAAGTATGCACAACAATACAGGGCACTTGCAATGTGTATTCCAATTTCACAATGTTTGCAAAATTGAAAGTTATCTTAATGTTCACATAACCAAGAAACAAAACGCTTGTAGAACATTAAAAAAACCGGACATTGAGAAGGTTCAGAGAGCATTCAGAAATAATGTTTTCATATCTTAAAGGGATAGTTCACCCAAAAATGAAAATTATTTCATTAATTACTCACCCTTATAACGTTCCAAACCCATAAGACTTTCGTTCATCTTCGGAACACAAATGAAGATCTTTTTAATGAAATCTGAGAGCTTTCTGTCCGTCAATTAACAGCCTATGCAACTACCACTTTCAAGATCCAGAAAGGTAGTAAAGACATCATTAAAGTACTCCATGTGACAACAGTGGTTTAACCTCGATTTTATGATGTGTTTTGTTTGCGCAAAAAACATAATTTACCACTTTATTTACAAAATATTAATCTCCAACGCACGTTCACGAGAGCACCATGACCCATGCGTGTTATGTTAATGCGAGAGCAGATGTTGTTACGGGAACGCACGTTGGAGATTAATATTTGTAAATAAAGTGATAAATTATGTTTTTTGTGCAAACAAAGCACTTGCTTCGCTTCATAAAATTGATGTCTTCATTTTTGTTCCGAAGATGAACAAAGGTCTTACGGATTTGGAACAACATGAGGGTGAGTAATTAATGACAGAATTTTCATTTTTGGGTGAACTAACCCTTTAATGGGAATATTTGTAAAACATTCTTAGAGCATATTTTTGTTTGCTGGGAACTTGCTGGGTCTGTAAAACATGTTTTTGGTCTGTCTAATTTTTCTAATCTCATGAGACAACGATTTTTATCAGGACAAACTTTGAAAGACTTAGTTTGTAATATGGACTTAGAAAAACAAGTACATTCAAAAAAATCTTTTATAGAAAAGTATAAACAGTATTGCTTAGTGTTTATTTATTTATTTTTGGATATTATAAAACGTTTGTATTTATTGTATTGTTTGTTGAATAGTACTAGCCTGTGAAGATGATGGCAATAAATGCAAATAACCATCCAACCAACCAATGTGTATTATCCAAAGTGACTGCATTTGCATACATGTGTAGATTATATTTCTTAGGCTTTGACATCTTGTCATTGGTGTAGAATATTTCTAAATATATTTTAATGATGATTTATTAAAGGATTAGTTCACTTTAAAATGAAAATGACCCCAAGCTTTACTCACCCTCAAGCCATCCTAGGTGTATATGACTTTCTTCTTTCTGATGAACACAATCTGAGAAATATTAATAAATATCCTGACGCATCCGAGCTTTATAATGACAGTGAGCGGGACCAACAAGTATGAAGCTGAAGAAAGTGTCTCCATCCACGTCCATCCATCATCATAAACGTGTACTCCACATTGCTCCGGGGGGTTAATAAAGGCCTTCTGAAGTGAAGCGATGCGTTTGTGTAAAAAAAAATCCATATTTAACAAGTTATAAAGTAAATATCTAGCTTCCACCAGACCACCTTCCGTATTCAAGTTATGAAGAAAGTGTAAAATTTTTACATTTATGATGGATTGATTTGGATGGAAGCACTTTCTTCAGCTTATACTCGTGAACCCTGTTCACTGCCATTATAAAGCTCAGATGCGTCAGGATATTTATTAATCTAACTCCGATTGTGTTCATCAGAAAGAAGAGAGTCGTATACACCTAGGATGGCTTGAGAGTGAGTAAAGCTTGGGGTCATTTTCATTTGAAAGTGAACTAATCCTTTATCATAACAGTCATGAGTTTAATATCATTCTCTCTCACGTAGGCATCATCGCAGTGGTGATTTTCTCCATCCTCTGCACGCTGGTGTTTCTGGTGCGTCACATGTTCCGTCACAAGGGCTCCTACCACACAAACGAGGCCAAGGGGGCGGAGTCTGCCGACTGCGCTGATGCAGCAATAATCGTGAATGACCCCGCCTTCACAGAGACCATCGACGAGAGCAAAAAGGAGTGGTTTATTTAGCCATGCCCCTTGGGAGGGGCTTCATTCTCTGACATGGATACCCTGAGGGATACGTAAAGGGCAAGAGTTTTTTGAGTAGCCGATGTGAAATGGACACTTGGCAGGTCCTGTTCTGTGCACTGACTGGCATGTCTGTTCTGTAATTATTTTGTATGTAAGCGAGTACAGTACAAGGAGTTCTGTAAGATCATATTCATCTCATGCACACATGACAGGAATATTCAATGGACGACGGTAAAAAACAACAACAACTGATGCATTTTTATCATTGCAATACTGGTCTGTTAACAAATGCATTTGATGTGTGTTCAGCAAACATGAATGCACCAAATACTCCAATAGCACAACGGAATGTGTACAGAATGCACAATTATGTTTCCGATAATGACATTTGATTGTATTTAACATTTTGTTGTCAGCATCTTCAGGACAATAATATATTGTAGCATGGTAATCAGCCAATTGCATTTCTGAATCATTCATCAATGTTAATGCAGCACTTTTGTATCTCATGGTAAATGTTCTTTACAGTTATCAGAATTCAGTGTTATTTATCTGTTTCTCCATAAGTGCTTGTTCAACCTCTCTGGAAAACATGATAGGCAGTTTGGAGGGTTTTTATAAGGAGAATGCTCTTTAAAACACGAAAACTCTAGATAGAGATTTTAGTTCAGATGTTTTCAGTAGTAAAAGATCATGAACGGTCCATTTGCTCCAATCTCTTTTAATGTGCCTCAAAGGTTCAAGATTTCTTCTGGCCAAGCATGGATTTTGTGATAGATTTGATGGCCCTTACATGTTAATATAGAAGAAAGATTACTTTTGTGTGTGTGTGTTCGCAGTTTAATGCACTGCTTATTTGAAATCAGCCGCAGCAGCACAAATTTATGTACAAACCATTTTTACTATTGTCTTGATTGTGCTTGGTTAAGTCATTTTTATTTCTTAACTATGTCTGAATTACGCAAAGGAGCTTTTCTGTATTTCTGGCAGTTTATTAACATGGTCTCATAAGAGTTTGCCCTCTCTACTCATGTGAATCCACTAACAAGAGTATTATTCAAACATCAGATAGATTACAAAACCTGGTTTGTAATAAAGCACTACAATAATTTTGCTTTCTGTATGTTTTGAGTTGTTTCGGTAATTTAACTCACCCCCATGTCATCTAAGATGTTTATGTCTTTATTTCTGCAGTCAAAAAGAAATTAAAGTTTTTTATGAAAACATTTCAGGATTTTTCTCCATATAGTGGACTTCAATAGTTACCAACGAGTTGAAGGTCCAAATTGCAGCTTCAAAGGGCTCTACATGATCCCAGCCGAGGAATATGGGTCTTATCTAGCGAAACGATCGGTCATTTTCTAAAAAAAAAATAAATTTATATACTTTTTAACCACACTGTAAAAAAAAAAAGTGTTATTTCAACTTAAAGTGTTCGTGCTGCCTTAAAATTTTAAGTTTAGTCAACTTGAAATGTGAAGACATGGATATTTGAGTTGACTAAACTTAAAATTTTAAGGCAACACTTACTTTTTTTTTAAACAACAGTTTTTTTTTACAGTGCACAAATGTTCATCTTGCACTGCATTACGTAATCACATTGGAAAGGTCACGAGTGACGTAGGCTGAAGTACCGCGGTAAGGCAAAAAACTCCATCTCATTTTCTCCTCCAACTTCAAAATCTTCCGACATTGCTTTTTTACTTTTTTTTGTAAAGGCCGTTTGACTTAGTCTTTCCACATTCACTTTTTAAACACTTGCTCGGTACTTCCGCCTACGTCACTCGTGACCTTTCCAACATGACTACGTAATGCGTGGCGCATCGCAGAGCAGTGCAAGATGAGCATTTGTGGTTAAAAACTATATATTTTTTATTGTTTTTTAGAAAATGACCAATCGTTTCACTAGATAAGACCCTTATTCCTCGTCTGGGATGGTGTAGAGCCCTTTGAAGCTGCACTGAAACTGAAATTTGGACCTTCAACCCGTTGAACCCTGTTGAAGTCCACTATTTGGAGAAAAATCCTGGAATGTTTTCCTCAAAAACCTTAAAGTCTTTTCAACTGAAGAAAGAAAGACATGAACATCTTGGATGACATGAGGGTGAGTAAATTATCAGGAAATTTGAATTCTGAACTAATCCTTTAATATGTTTGAAATTGTCTCCATGCATTACCAGTACATTGTTTGAACATTTAAATGATCAAAATTGTATATTTATTAAGGTTTGTCAGGGTCACATTACTTTATGTGATTATAATGTAATGCAATCATTTGTTCTGTTGTTCTTTTTTGAAAATGCTCATAAGATGATGCTCTTAAGATGAAATGTCATTTCATGTTGAGAGTTGTAAAGAAACTGACTCTCCAATAATGAACACATTGCAAATCTCAATAAACTACTGGATTGTTTTTGTAACAAAAAAAAGTCATGATTTTTTTTAGTGAATGAGTGACAAACTTTTTAATATAGTCATCTAATTATGACTTTATTGTGTTGTTAATGATTCTGATCATTAAAGTTCACGTTAATCTTAAAGGGGGCAAATACTTTCCATCTAAAGTCTGCTTATAATTTTAGTCAAGATTTTTTGCACCAAATATTTTCAGTAAATGGTCTAGGTGGAAGTTTTGATTTCACAAAATTTGAGTATGTCTGCATCAAACTCTTTATATGGATCCTTTCAAAAAAATAAATAATAATTACTGTGGTTGTACCATGGTAAACATGGTCTCTCAGGTAGTATTACAATGTTACTTTGATAGATACAAAATAAGATATGATTACCATACAGGCTATATGCCATTCATGTTGCATGGCACATTTTAGTGAAAAAGCAGCCAGTGAAAATTAGATGCAATTTTCAAATGAAAGTTATACTGACCATTGGATGACAAACAACAATGTAGCCTATATTTTTAATAATGTTCTGTTCTAATACATGTTTGCGTGTTAACATTCGAGTTGCACTAAATGCTGTCCAGTGAGATTTAGTTACTCGGTAAATAGAGAACATATGTCCATATGTGAAATCAAAGTCCATAATAAACTGTTATTCATATAATTATTAAATTAAAAACTGGCGCGGAACCTTCGACCACGGTCGCTGTTTTCGAGCGGCGCTCACGCTGACGGAGTGTGTCTCTGTTTCCGGAGGGACCGTGTTTCCGTGAGCACGCGCTGACGGAGTTTTTTTCTGTGTTCGTTGTTTCGGCGTTGTTCTTTTTATTTTCTAAGTAAAAAATAAGGATCGCCACGTACGCGTCTGATATACAAAAGGGGACATTGTTAATCAGGATCCGGAGTGGTGTTGGAGATCCATGTGTACGTTTGTCGTTCTTTCTGGATGATGGTAAGAGCGCGAGATTAGCCGTTAGCTTTAGCTCTAATCTTGAACACAAACACACACAGTTATAGGCGATAATTAATATATTAATATCACAATTCCTATTGCATTATGTACGTATCTTCTCGTGACTTGTATTAACGGATCTCTACGTGTTTACAGCGTATTTGTGGTGTGTTTTGAGGTGAGGCCTCATCAGTCAGATTGTGTTTGCCTGAAGCACACACATTTAAGCAACTTTTAATTCTGTGTGATATTTTTGGATGGAAGGAGAGGCCGGTATTCGGAAACGTCAGCACTACTTTAAAGCACGAGCACAGCGGTAATTGGAAACAAATGAGTCGCCCTCACTAGCTCTGCTGATGTGCTTGTATATGATGCACTTTGAGCGACCCGACAAAACTAGATCACTCGCACTGAAATGAAGCTAGTTCTCTAATTTTAACATGTCGCTCACTCTCAGTGAAGACACTGGGTCTCAAAAACATAATGAGGTGAGGGTCAATCAAATGAGAGGGCTGTTATAGATAAGCAGAGATGTGGAGATATCAGAAATCTGATGATTTTAGCAGTGATCAGAAGTGTTCAGAGATGGAAAATCAGGACAGAACAAATGTTTTTCTGCTTGTTTTTTTGACAGTTTCATGAACAGGTAACAATTGCAACATTTTGTATATATATATAAAAA
>RJVU01047220.1:2392331-2414160 GCA_003731715.1 Anabarilius grahami | reverse complement strand
TATATAATTTATCAATTATATCTCTAATAGATGAAATAATAAAAAATGTAATCTATTAGTATTATATATAATAGATAAGATATTATCTATTATGTTTGTGCTACAAAAACAATTGGAGTGGAAGTATAATATAATTACCATGTTCAGCAGTTCTGCTCTTGTTTTGTAATTAAGTTATTGAAAATAATTTTGAGTCCACTCCAGATGTTCTGCTGTCCTACAGCTGTGGTGTTCTGCCTGAGTAAATCACTGTAAGTCATGATCTAATGGCAGAACGCTGTTCATTTGCTTGGTTACAGCACCGGCTGCATCTCAGAGCTCCTAGCGGAATATTTTCTGTTCCTTGAGTTGTTGCCATGGATACAAGAAGGGAACCCCAGGATATAATGAACAGTAGATTCCATACAAGGAATGTTTATCCCAGGAAAAACTGCTGCTGTGTCTTTTTAAGATATATCAGCAGATTCTTCATCTGCTGCAGGTTGCTTGGTTTTCTCTGATTTTTGGACTACACTCGAGACTCGTTTGGCGAAATGTGTTTAGTCCTACGTGATTCCAACGCACTGTGTATCTCTCTTTCTTGTTTTCCTCGCAGGTTTCTTTCCTGTCTGTCGCTGTACCCTGAGGGTCCGACCCTCTTCATCCTCCCTCACCGCTTGACCCTATGGAGGAGTAGCTCTTGAGTGACAGGCACAAGAACCAATCAAACATCAGGAGGAGCGTCAGACTCGCAGCGGCAGAGCCGAGAGGAAGAGAGGATGTCGTCTAACCGGACCCAGACCCCTCACGGTCTGAAGCAGATCGGGCTGGACCAGATCTGGGATGATCTGCGGGCGGGAATACAGCAGGTGTACACCCGCCAGAGCATGGCCAAGTCACGCTACATGGAGCTCTACACGTATCCTCAATTGCAATTTAATGTCATTTCTATTTTGTTTGGAAAACTCGTCCAGTGTCTGTTGTGCCCTTAACCTCTTGCTTTTCAGTCACGTGTATAATTATTGCACTAGTGTGCATCAGTCGAATCAGGCCCGCGGTGCAGGTGCCCCCCCGTCCAAACCTTCGAAGAAGACCCCCACACCCGGAGGGGCTCAGTTCGTGGGGCTGGAACTCTACAAGAGATTGAAGGAATTTCTGAAGAATTACCTGACCAACTTATTAAAGGTACGTTACATGAATAGATGCGTTTTTAATAGCAAGGCTGCATTTTTTGGATTATTATACAGTAAAAACATTAATATTGTGAAATATTATTTATTCCTGTGATGTCAAAGCTGTATTTTCAGCATCATTACTCCAGTCTTCAGTGTCACATGATCGTTCAGAAATCATTCTAATATGCTGATTTGCTGCTCAAGAAACATTCGCTATAATTATCAGTATTGAAATCTTTTGTTTATCATTTTTGTGAAAACTGTGATGAATTGTTTTCTAGGATTCAAAAGAGCAATTTATTTGAATTTTTTTGTAACATTATAGATGTCTTTACTGTTACTTCTGATCATTAATTTATTCACATTAAAGTATTAATTTCTTTAGAAAAAAAATAGCATTAATCCCAAACATTTGAATGGTAGTCTACAGGGCTTGACATTAACACTCGCCAAATACGGGTGGATTTTAGCAGTGGCGTGGAACGCAGTCACTCCTACTAGCCACTGTGGCGGGTTACATTTTATATATAGCCTAAATATACATTTTTCAATTGTAGTATTTTAAAAAGTCATCTGAAATAATAAACTAAGAGCAATGTTGTCAAAAAAAATGATTTTTCGATACTGAAATATCTGAAACGCTTCAAATACTCATTTTCCACAGAGTAGATACACGACACCAGCTGCGCTTACTCTCGCTCTCATCTCTCCGACAGCGAGTTGACACACAAACCCGCCTCCCCTCACTCACTTGTTTCATTTGCTCTGGATGAATTAAACATTAAAACACAAATTAAAATAATGTCAAAATGCCTGTCTTGGTGAGTATTCATGTAAACACAGTCAGTTATATTTTAACACATGTATAACAGTATGTATCCATGTGTCAGGACTTAAAGTGACAGCTGCCTAATATACCTGCTGCCGAAATATGAGGTAATAAAAATATCTATATGGCCGTTTTTCCCCCATGGTATCGATGTCAGAATTGTGGACATTGAAAATGCTGAGTGGCTAGTAACTTTGGAAAACCACTAGCCGCAGGGGCTGGTGAGCAAAAAAGTCAATGTCAAGCCCTAGTAGTCTATATAGTAGAGCTTTTGTAATATTAAATGGTACTTCAACAAAAGTAATCAATTCTAATTGGTTTGCATTGAGAATGTTTGTATTTTATAGACTGTCAACATTTTTCTAACACTTTACATAAGGTTTCACTTGTTAAGATTAATTAACTACAGTAGCTTAATTAATGAACAATACTTTTGCAGCCTTTATTAATCTTAGTTATTTCGACATGTACTTGTACATTTTTAACTTGTCAAATTCACAGCATTTAGCCCAAAAGATTCAGTTAAGGTACCATTCACTAGGCAGGTGTGTTCAAAACACAGTTGTTTGACCAAAGTAAGTCTAAATGATTATTATTCATATTTATTTAATAAAATGTGTCTATAAAAAGCCTACAAATCTAAAAAATGTAAAAAAATTAATAAAATTAAGTACCATAAACTAGGTCTGGGCGATATATCGCATGCGATTGTCACGCGCATTTCGTCAGTAAAGCCGGTTCCCTGATTACTGCAAAATCGCCATCACCTGCTTTCCAATGGAGCGGCATTTAATAGACAGAGCCGTAGTTCACTGACAAGCCACGCAATATCGCGTTCATTATCGAAGGCGATTCATCTGCGATATGAACGCGATATTGCGTGGCTTGTCAGTGAACTACGGCTCTGTCTATTAAATGCCGCTCCATTTGAAAGCAGGTGATGGCGATTTAGCGGTAATCAGGGAACCGGCTTTACTGACGAAATGCACGTGACAATCGCATGCGATATATCGCCCAGCTCTACCATAAACATTTTGTCCTCAAAAAAACAAAGTAGATGCTTTGTGAGTAACCTATAGACCAGTTAGCCAAGGTAAAGAATCTTTCACTTAAAAGATTCATTCAAAAATACTGGATTAATTTAGGGTGCTTTCACACTAGCACTTTTGGTGCGCACCCAGGTTTGATTGACGTCAAGAGTTCGGTTCAGTTGGATTATATGAACTCTATTTTCTGAACTTGGGTGCGCACCCACAAACCATACCAGAGTCCGCATAAAAAGGGTGGTCTTGGGTATGGTTCATGTGAACTCCGGTACGGTTTGCTCCTGATACGAACACAATTGTACTAAATCGAAATCGAATGAACTGCTGTTGATGACGTATGATTCTATAAAACTGTGTTTGTGTGTGTTCTCACTCACTTTCACTTTCAAGCAGAGAGAATGTATGTATCATTTCTGCTCGCCTTCAGCACAAATGGACTTCAGAGTTCTTTAAAACATTTGCAGTACATTTGCAGCAGATAGACATAAGTGGCGATATGTGCTGATGCTTTCCAAATATCGTGCAGCCCTAAACACAATCCAGCTGAAGCAATCAAACTCTGGTTTAGACCAGGCGGTCGAACCAAGCGTGACAGCACCCTTAAACTCCCAGTAAATATGCATTTATTTAACTGTTGCCCTCAGGATGGAGAGGATCTGATGGACGAGAGCGTTCTGAAGTTCTACACACAGCAGTGGGAGGATTACAGGTTTTCCAGTAAAGTGCTCAATGGGATCTGTGCTTATCTCAACCGCCACTGGGTGCGCCGGGAGTGTGACGAGGGCCGGAAAGGGATCTATGAAATCTACTCTGTGAGTTTCTTGCTTTTCTTCTGCATCGTACAGCACAATTTCAATCTATTTGATGTCATGTCATTATATGTATGTCATGTGAATGTTTTGTGTGTGTGTGGGTGTTTTTCCAGCTCGCTCTGGTGACGTGGAGGGAATGTTTGTTTCGGCCTCTGAATAAGCAGGTAAGATTGGAAACAGGAAACGCGTCATAGTAGGAAAAGTGCTTAATTCTAATAAATGTATTTGGTAACACTTTACAATAAGGTTCATTAGTTAACTACAGTAGTTAACATGAACTAATAATGCACTTCTACAGCATTTATTAATCTGTTAATGTTAATTTCAACATTTACTAATACATTATTAAAATCTTGTTAACATTAGTTAATGCACTGTGAACTAACATGGACAATGAACAACAGTATTTTCATTAACTAACGTTAACGGAGATTAGTAAATACAGTAACCAATGTATTGCTCATGGTTAGTTCATGTTAGTTAATACATTAACTAATGTTTAACTAATGAACCTTATTGTAAAGTGTTACCATGTATATTTTTGGTACCTTTGTTCTTAGGTCACAAATGCAGTATTGAAGCTGATTGAGAAGGAGAGGAATGGAGAAACCATCAACACTAGACTCATCAGTGGAGTGGTCCAGTCCTATGGTGCGGCATCGTTTTTACATTAGGGCTGCAACTAACAATTATTTGTGACCCGTGCTGGCAAAATGAGTCACAATTTTCTAAATTGAGATGTTGTTTTTTATTTTTTTTATATTATTTTATTAAATTATATTAATTGTTATTTAAACCTTCAAAATGATGTATGGTTTGTTGGAATCAGACAAAAAAATTAATGAGCTACATCTATTTGAAGTAGATAGAGTCAGCAAAGTCAATTTTGAGAAAAATCGAGGTAAAGTTTTCTGAAGGTTCCGAAACAAAATCACCTAGCATCCATACCTTCAAAATCCCTGATAATAACACCAAATTTGGCACACTCCAAGTCAAATCCCATATCTATAGGAAAAATATATCAACTTTTTTCCATGATACCACCGTTGTTTGATAACATTAACAGACTATATGTTAAGACCTACTATACCGCACGGATCTAATAATGTTACTCATCAGATGTTTTTTTCCCCAACAGTTAACCGTTCATTTAAGACAGATAATGTTTGCGTGAATACTCACCAAGACAGATATTTTGAAATACTGTAATTCTGTGTATATCGGGATCGCGTGCTGTCTGAGGCGTCTTTGCGCGCGCGCGCTTCGGATCTATCGGTCAGCGTGAGTAAGATCATTTTGTTTACATCAGCATGAGTTTGAAAATCACATTTCATTGGTTCAGACCCATGCCATTGAGAATTTGCTATGAATATTCACAGAGTTGGATTACTGCACTTTAAAACGATACCAAACGTCCTGAGAGGAAGCGCCAGTCATCCAGAACCGAGAAGAAAAAAAAGTAATTTTTTTATGGAGATAGAAAGGGTACTCCTCTCAGAAAACGTACAAATAAAGATACTTTTGGATGTTTAATTGCTATTTAGAGCATTGGGGTCGCTAGACAAGGGCTTAATTAACAAATTTTTGTGAGAACCTCAAATTCGACCAAAATTGCCATTTTTAACTTGGTTTGCCTTTAGCTCGAAATTAGCCCATGCACATTCCGACTCATTTTGCCAATACGGGTCACATTTTGATAATCGATTAATCTGTCGATTATTTTCGAGTTAATCAGATGAAAAACCTAAAAATTATTATACATTAAAAATTACATTCTAAACCTAAAAACAACTGATTCCTTACCATTTTAAAGCAGAAATTAAAACATCAGTTAAAAATAAACACAAACAAAAGCACAGAATGTTAACTTGTATGAGGTATGAGGAAAACCTCACATTCACTCATCTGAACATAGTAATTATAATACAATAATGGGCTATCCAACAATAGTGCTTTTACTGTTACTGCTCTCATAAATATGATTACTTGTGTTATGCTTAATTTCAACAACAAAAAAAACCTTTTTAGCAACGTGTGTATTTTAGTCAGAATTATTGTGCTCCTATTCTACTGCGCTCTGTCTGTTTGATGTGCTTGTGCCCACCGGCAACCGTTCATTGAAGTCTGTGAAGGTTAGCAAGATGCTGCTTGTAAGAATATGCAAAATGGAAATACTCGTAGGACATTTACAGATAAAGATATAACCATAGAAGGTAAGTTATGTGCTGAGGAAAACATGTGTGAGAGGCATTAAACAGCTCATGCATCTGTCAAAGCATTACAGGACAAGATGCAGCAGCTCACTCTGTGTCCTCCACTATTCTCTATATGCGTTTTTGGTCCATAGAAAGGGGTTATTCACTACTGTAAAGCCACGTGACTGGCTGATGGTTTCCTGGGCACAGCGCACAGACGCGACTAATCGATAATCAAATGTTGATTATTTTCATTATTGATGATAATCAATTTTATTGTTTAGTTGTTGCAGCCCTGGTTTACATCATGATGGATTTCATTGCTTGTTTGTTTGAGTCAGTGATAAAGGATGTTTAGAATCAGTGTTGTTTAGTTCATGGTTCTTTCTGTCTCTCTCAGTGGAGTTGGGTCTCAATGAGGACGATGCCTTCGCTAAAGGTCCGACTCTGTCTGTCTACAAGGAATACTTTGAGACACAGTTCCTGGCCGACACCGAACGGTTTTACACGAGGGAAAGCACCGAGTTCCTGCAACAGAATCCTGTTACTGAGTACATGAAGAAGGTGAGACACAAGTAGCTTGACTTTTATTTAAGTGCTTGTGTACTTAAATGTGTAGTTGGTGTCAAATAGGGCTGGACAGTATATTCAGAATATTTGCAATTATTTTGTTGTGTAAAATTTAGTTGTAGCATTGTGAAACTGACTTTAAGACCCTTTTATTTGGCAAGTACCAGTGGGTTAGATTTGGACCCCCTCCATCTTGTGACTTGCGTTGCGTGTATGATAGTATTGTGGGATTTTGATATACATTTTTGGTAATTGGTCGATTTTTAAATTATATTTTAGATAATTTTATTTTTTTATATATCAGATTGTTCAGAAAGTCCAGTTCCTTTCCAGTTCTTAATATATATACATTTCATTTGTGCTAAAAAAAAATTATGTAAATATTACTATGATGTAAATATTCGTGTTTACTATTATGTATTAATACTTGTATATAAATATCAATAAATAGAATTCTTAAATTTTGTTTAATTTAAACATGACAAGTGGAAAAAATACCTTATTTTTAACTAGATTTTTACAGTATTTTAATATGCAACTTTTTAATCTGCTCTAAAGCATTTTTTATTATTAGTGTTAAAAAACTGTTTAATATTTTTTTAAAAAACGATACAAAACTGTGATTTTGTTTAAAAAAAGATTAGATTTTTTGATTGTTTGTTTATTTGTAATATTATACACGTGTAGAATTTCTTTTTAATATATTTTTTTTAAATATATATTTCTTTCTTTTTTTTTCTTCCTTCAAAAAGTTGAAAAATATGTTTATTATACTTTGTTTGGCTGTATTGTCCAGTCTTAGAGTGAAGCTGAAGTGTTGAGCTGTACTTGTTGTAGGCCGAGGCTCGTTTGCTGGAGGAGCAGAGGAGGGTGCAGGTCTACCTCCATGAGAGCACACAGGATGAGCTGGCCAGGAAGTGTGAGCAGGTTCTCATCGAGAAACACCTGGAGATCTTCCACACGGAGTTTCAGAACCTTCTGGACGCAGACAAAAATGAAGGTATGAACCACAGTGAAAACTGAATGTACATGAGTCCTTCAAAATTAAAATTCTCAACCATTATTTATTCTTTCTCTCTCTGTAGATCTTGGTCGCATGTACAATCTTGTGTCACGGATCACAGATGGATTGGGAGAACTGAAGAAACTTTTGGAAACGCACATTTATAATCAAGGCTTGGCAGCAATCGAGAAATGTGGGGAGGCTGCTCTCAATGTGAGTCTGAATGTAGATCGCCATCTTTGTTTGCAATGTACATCATGCCATCTGATGCTGAGATCATCATGAGTTCTCCATCATGAGTTTTTAACACAAAAAAATCTTAATATCAAATGAAGATCCACCGCTATGCTCTGGTATCTCTTAAACATTTTTTGTTCAATTGTTTGTTTAATATTCTTAGGAAATATTTCTCAGCAAAGAACTTTAGAAGAAAATTAACACAGTGAGCCAAGTCCATTTATCTAAAGCAAATTTTACATTTTTTAATTGCACTTTTATAGTATTTTAACTTGTTACTCAGCATGAATATAGCCAAGAAAACTGGTATGATTTTAAAACACCAACCAACCATCATGCTTTAGACCTGATGTTTCTGACAGTAAAACTGTCGAGTCAGCTGCTGTGAATTTTCTTTTCTTATAGGATCCCAAAATGTACGTCCAGACTATTTTGGATGTCCACAAGAAGTACAATGCCTTGGTGATGTCAGCGTTCAACAATGATGCTGGTTTTGTGGCTGCTCTTGACAAGGTATTACAATATTGTCTAATATTGACTAATATTAACGTGGGTACTAAAGCTCTTGCCTGATCATAAACTTATTTTTCCAGTGATATTCCTCTGACCTTTTCTGTTTCATAATGTCCATCTCTCTTTCTACACTCTTGTCCCCATCATGAGTGGCCACGCCCCCTATTGCTGATTGGCTGCAAGTGTGTTGTGCTGCTCAGTTTGATCAACTTTCAACAGCATTTCTCAGAAATCACTTATTACATCTTTAAGAAAGCATCTGATCATAGCAATGCGAATATGTTTGCACAAGCTCATCAGTCGGCACGCCACTCAGTCACGTTTATTCATATAGCACTTTATACAACAGATCGCTTTAAAGCAAGCAGCTTTACAGTATTAAACATGAAAAAACTGTCAGTGATGCTTTCAATTAGAATGACAACTTTCTACTATAAAGCCACTCTCCAGTGTGTTCATGTATTCACTCGTGTCTCACCTCAATGAACTGAACAGAAGAAGTTATCCGAAGAAGATTTCCATGTCAAAGAAGGCGTAGCCTCAGAACTACACTCACCTATTACAATAATTGCATTGGACCAGTGGTAGTTCGAAGGTGTTTACCAGCAAGTTCACTTTGGCAAGCCGTTTCAAACTCCAAACGAACTTAGTTGTGGCCTCATACCTGTTTGTTTTTCGAGTTTGCTTGAAGTATATCAGGGCCTTAAATGGTTGAATCTTACGAAACTAACCCATCCATCTAAAAGAAAAAAGGAATAATAAATGGACATTTTGCATATAGAAATGAAGCCTGTATTTAGCACTATGTTGCTAATAGATTTTGGATAGTGAAAGCATTCAAGCATGTATTTTCTCTGTGTTCAGGCTTGTGGGCGCTTCATCAATAATAATGCTGTTACCAAGATGGTTCAGTCCTCCAGCAAATCTCCTGAACTACTGGCCAGATACTGCGACTCTCTGCTCAAGAAGAGGTGTGTTTTTAGTTGTCTCTCTGTTGTAAATGAGTTTACATCTCTGTGCTGGATCTAATCAAACCTCTGTCTGATATTGCAGCTCCAAAAACCCAGAGGAGGCAGAACTTGAAGACACTCTGAATCAAGTGGTCCGTTTTATGTTATCAGATGATTTGTGATTGCCAAAACATTCTCCATATCTGTTTTGTCTGTATTGATCTTTTTTCTCATTTGTAGATGGTGGTGTTCAAGTACATCGAGGACAAGGACGTGTTCCAGAAGTTCTATGCGAAGATGCTGGCCAAGCGTCTGGTCCATCAGAACAGTGCCAGCGATGACGCAGAGGCCAGCATGATCTCCAAACTAAAGGTGCAAGAGTTCTTCCACCGCTTATGATAATACAAACAGTTAATGATATATAAAGTTTAAAAGGGTAGTTCTCCCAAAAATTAGAATTACTCACCCTCATGTCGTTCCACACCTGTAAGTCCTTCGTTCATCTTTGGAACACAAATGAAATCTTTGTCAACACAACTATCACAACTACCACTTTCAAGCCCCAGAAAGGTATTAAAGACATCATAAAAGCAATCCATGTGACTACAGTGGTTTAACCTCAATTTTATGAAGCGCTTTTGTTTGTGGAAAAAACAAACAAACCATAATTTACCACTTTTTACAAAATAAAGTATCAGTTGTGTAGGCTGTCAGTGGAGGGACAGAATTCGCTCAGACTTCATTAAAAAGATCTTCATTTGTGTTCCGAAGATGAACGAAAGTCTTAAGGGTTTGGAACGACATGAGGATGAGTAATTACAGAATTTTAATTTTTTTTGGTGAACTAACCCTTTAAATTTCCTAAAATCAGCACCAGATGCAACATTGTATTATTGCTCTTTGATTTATAGCATCTCAGATTTTAAACTTCAGTTGCAAAAAATGCAAAATAGAGTTGGAATAATTTCTGTAAATAATTCATTGAAAGTGTCTGTTTTAATTAGTCATTTCATTGTCTGATTCAACAATTCATGTCATAAGTGTTCGCTTAAGTCCATGTGCTGCATTTACATAATTTAAATTTAGTAAAAATATGTAGGTAAATACTGCCCATTAGCCTATATATTGTTATATTGCTGAACACTGAAAATGATTAAATATCATTCTTGTGTTCATTTAGTAAAAATTTGTATAAAAACAGGTTTTGATTATGTATTTTAACTAGATTTTTTTATTATTATTATTTTACTATTTGCCTTTTACAGTGCTGACTGTTTGGCCAAAGAAATGACTCTTTTACACTTACATTTATGCATTTGGTGGATGCTTTCATCCAAAGCAGTGTTATTTTACTATTATTCATATATTATTATAGTTTTTTTTTTTTTTTTTTAGTATTTTGTTATAATACTATTAATATTTTTAAATAATAGCTTTTATTTTCATATTAACATTTCTTATTGTAATTTTAGTTTAGTTTTAGTGCTTTTTTTTAAATATTATTTTAATTTTTTGTTTAGCTTTAATTTATTTTTAAGTTTTAGTAATTTATTTCATTTGGTGGTTTTAGGCTTTATTTCAGCATCGTTTCAATTAACAAAAAACGTTTGTAATAGTTTTAATTTTAGTTAACAATACCAACTCTCATCCAAACTGACTTAAGCCCTAGTGGTGTCATTGCGCTTTTTAGGCCCGGTTTCACAGACGGGGCTCAGACTAAGCCAGAATTAGGCATTTGTTCAATTAGGACATTTAAGTGTCTTTTATGAACGTACTTTAGAAAAAAACATTACTGATGTGAAAAAAACCAAACAAAAAAACAATGGCACTGACATATTTTAAGATACATCAGTGCAAGTTGCTTTAAGTTAAAACAGCTCAAACATGTATTTTAGTCTAGGACTAGCTTAAGCTCTGTCTGTGAAACCAGGGGTTAATGTTCTTGTAGTTTAGCTCACTGCATATGCCATCATCAGCGTTAGTGTCTAACCCTGTTTGGTTTGTCATGTTTAGCAAGCGTGTGGCTTTGAATACACATCAAAACTCCAGCGGATGTTCCAGGACATCGGAGTCAGCAAAGACCTCAACGAACAGTTCAAGAAGCACCTCACAAACTCCGAGCCTTTAGACTGTAAGGATGAGCTTCTCTCTGCTCTGCTGCGGTATCAAATACTGTCATTTTTGGTTATGAATGTTGTTGTTTTCTAGTGGACTTCAGCATCCAGGTGTTGAGCTCGGGTTCATGGCCCTTCCAGCAGTCCTGCACTTTTGCTCTGCCATCTGAGGTAAAAAATACAATTGTGTTTGTATGTAAATTAATTGGTTTTGGTCTTTTCATGGTGTTTCTAAATCCATCTTTTCTGATGCAGTTGGAGAGGAGCTACCAAAGGTTCACAGCCTTCTATGCCAGCAGACACAGTGGCCGCAAGCTCACCTGGCTTTACCACCTGTCCAAAGGAGAACTGGTCACCAACTGCTTCAAAAACCGCTACACCTTACAGGTACAACACGATGTGTCTCTTAAAAAAGCTCCATACACTACCACTCAAAAGTTTGGGTTCGTTGTTTGTGCTTTTGAAAGAAGTCTCTTATGCTCACCAAGATGCATTTATTTGTTCAAAAATACAGTAAAAACAGTCATACAGTGAATTATTATTAAAATTTAAAATATTTTTTTTTTATTTGAATGTTTTAATGCAAAGTTGAATTTTCAGCATCATTACTCCAGTCTTCAGTGTCACATGATCCTTCAGAAATCATTCTAATATGCTTATTTGCTGCTCAAGAAACATTTCTTATTATTATCAATGTTGAAAACAGTTGCTTAATATTTTTCTGGAAACCATGATACATTTTTTTCAGGATTATTTTGATTAATAGAAAGTTTAAAAAAAAAGCGCATTCATATAATTTCTTTAAAAAAAAAACATTAAAACTGTAGTGTAAATTTGCACTAACATAACAGAGTTGTGTTTCTGTAGTTTTGTGGAATAGTGGAATTGGTTCATTTGGTTCAATTAAATTAATTGTATTTAAATAACCCAATTTTTTGAATTTATTTAAATGGTGCGTGATTATTCATTAGACTGTTCGTGTGTGTCCATGCAGGCATCTACGTTCCAGATGGCCATTCTACTGCAGTATAACACAGAAGACATTTATACAGTCCAGCAGCTGACTGACAGCACGCAGATCAAAATAGTAAGTAAACAAAAGAGGACTTGGTACAATAAGCCTAAAACCAAATCTAGATATTAGTCAGATTTTTTTACTTGGTGCACTAACAGCTTTTTTTATATTTTAGGACATATTGGTGCAGGTTTTGCAAATATTATTGAAATCCAAGTTGCTGGTAAGCAATTTTTGGACTTGATTCAAAAAAGCAATTAGATGCTTGCAAAGTCAACATGAAATCACTATTTGCCCATTTTTATTCATTTTTTTTTATTTTATTTAAACTGCCACTTTTTAAATAATTTTCATTGGACTTTCTGATGGAAGACTTTAATTGCATTTTTTTTTCCTCAAAAGCTTCATTTCATATGTGAACAATGGGTTGTGAATGCCATTTCATGATGACTTCAACACAAGCTAATATTTATGATAGTAGTATATTTGCAGATGTTTTCAGTTGTAATAATCACTCTGTCTATACAGGTTTTAGAGGACGAGAATGCAAACGTTGATGAAGTGGAATTCAAACCCGACACCCTCATAAAACTCTTCCTGGGCTATAAAAAGTAGGTCCTCTCATCTTGCAAACAACAGCTACGAATCTATAATTAGTGTTTTACATTTTGTGCTTTTAAAATCATGCGGAGTAAAATCTAAATGCATTTGTGAATATTGATGGCTGATGCTTTTTTTTCTTTTTTTTTTTTTCAGTAAAAAACTGCGAGTGAACATTAATGTGCCAATGAAGACTGAGCAGAAACAGGAACAGGAAACAACCCATAAAAACATCGAGGAGGACAGGAAACTCTTGATTCAGGTATCCATGTTTTTCACACTGCTTAAATACATTACTATTCAAAAGTTTGGGGTTGGTCAGGTTAGTAGATCACATATTTACATTCATCATACTGCAAAAACATTCACTGGCTTCACCTAAATAAAAAAAGTAAATAAATAAACAGTGCTTTAAGTTTACAGTGCTTGTGACAACTGTATGAAGAAAATATATGCGTATACCTATGAAAGCTACAGAAGTTCAGTTAAGAGCAGCGAGAGATTATCTCTTTTTTCTTTTGTTTGAATTTTATTAACATAGGAAACAGAAGGTATATAAGACCTAATGCACGGATCTGATATTTTCTTAACTGTTTACGTTCACTCAAGACTGTTTGTGGATACTCAAGATGGATATTTTATGTATTTGCTCAAGACGACGTAAAAGAGAACTCAATTCAGTACTCACATGCTGTCTGAGAGGCGACTTTCTGTGTGCGCACAGAAACAATGTCACAGCGCACAAGTACTACATTAAATTCTCTATCGCAGCGTTTTGCACATGAATGGCTTACAAGATAAGACATAAAAAGATGTGAAAATGATAAATTTGATCGTTCAGGTCGGTTATTATAGTTTTAGGGAAGCTGAGATGACAGACGGGGACTGAGGCCCCTCTAAAAAGGGTCTAGAACCACACCTGGTTTAGGTTAACTTGTGACAAATTTATATGACACACTGTTTAATGCTGTTTAGAGGTGACAAATGCATTTACACAGCAATTTAAACTGCATTTTGTTAAACAAGAGGCTTAGGTTGGTCAGAGCTGGCATAATTTAGTCTGGCTCATTTTAAATTTAGCTAGATTTTTAATTTCGTGTAGGGAATGGATGTTGAGTGTTATCATTGGTGTCTGCAAACAGATTTATTCTTAAATGGTCTTTATACAGATTATCATTTCATTCATTTTCCACTGAATTAAGAGAGCTCGTTCACTCTAGAGGTTTCAATCATATTATGTGTTCATAACTTCCGCACTTGCGAATGACAACGTTGTTTATTTCCTCCATTCTGAGTACAACTGAGAGAAACATTTCTACAGATGAAACATAAAGCCAAATATCGATTACAATGATGTATGTTCTTTAGGTGTTTTTCATGCGGCTTTAACAGTAAAGAATGGGAAATGCTTATATGAGAAATTCTAAGCAGGGGTAGCATTCAGTTTATTATAAAGCACTACAAATAATGCACGTCTGTCGTCTGCCCATTATTTAATCAAAATCCACTTTAGGTCACAGTTGGAAGTTATTACACACAACGTAACGGACGAGGTTAAAGCCAAATGGGGGAACCTATGAGATATATACATGAGGAAAAATGTATTCTCGGTCAGCACCACATATCGTGCAGGTGTGAATTAGCTGAAGGCAATCAATCGCTGAAAAGCTCCATTCGTCGGCGATTCACTTACCTTTATTGCGTCAGTGTAAAGGGCCTTTATTTGAATTTTTATGACCGTTTTCCTCCATTTCTCCAGTCTGTTTTTTGCTGTCTGATCAATTAATAAATCAGTGATTTTTAGAAATCTCAGCTGATATTATTTTCAGTTCATTTGACTTATTGAAAATTAATGGAAGCTTGTTTCTGCCATCGAATAAAAAAAAAATACAAAAGGTAATTGCGACTTTTCATCTCACAATTTTGACTTTTTTTCCCCCCACAATTGTGAGTTATAAATTCAGAATTGCGAGATATAAAGTGCAATTCTGAGAAAGTCACATTTGCGAGACAAACTCACAATTGCAAGGAAAAAAAGTCAGAATTGCAAGATAAAAAGTCGCAATTGACCCTTCGCCTGGAGTTTGATTGACAAGCGATCTAGCCAATCAGAACGCCGCATCCGCCATTTTGTCCGACAAAGCAGCCAGTAGTTAGAAGAGTAGCCTCGGTGGAGTTAAACTTGAAAAATTGTGTATATTGATGTCTTTCCGCGTTTGAAACAACATTCATTCTGATGTTCATTCATGTTTATTTGATGCTAAATGAACTAGTAGGAAGAGATGATCGGTTTACGAGCCTCTTGAGCTGACGCGCTACAGCAATCTATCACGATCATGGTCACAACACATTAAAGAGCCAGAAAACGGTTTTTATTGTTTGAATTTCTTTAAAAACTACACAGTTTGAAAGCTGGGACTTTGTTTAATATTATAAGTAACCTGCTTCGTCTTGTCTGTCGACATGTGGTCATGTATCCTCTTCGCTCCGCGATGTATTTTTCACTGCGTGTGGCGAGACAGCGCCACGGCTTGTCGGACAAAGCAACAGTAACTAAGGGGGGCGGGTCTTTGCGAAGGGTCAATTGCCTTTTTTTATTCAGTGGCTGAAACAATCTTCCATAAAAATGGAAGGTCAAAACTGAGTGCATTGCATTGTGGGATACAGCATCACACTTTTTGACAATTGTAGTAGGAGTTTTAGTAGATTTTCTGGGTATTCCAAAAGTGTACTGCAAAGAAAGTCCAAGTATTATAGTGAGATGTGTTCAGAAACGCATGCTAAGTTTAGATGTGTTCCTCTTTGTGCAGGCGGCCATAGTGAGAATCATGAAGATGAGGAAGGTTCTGAAGCATCAACAGCTTCTGGCAGAGGTTCTGAACCAGCTCTCATCGCGGTTCAAACCCAGAGTCCCCGTCATCAAGGTCAGTTATTCCTCTTCTACAAATCTAGTCTGGTGATCAGAAATGTGTATCATACTCAATACTCATACTTGCTTTGGTTCGTCTTATCTTTTGCAGAAGTGCATTGACATTCTCATAGAGAAGGAATATCTGGAGCGGGTGGATGGAGAGAAGGACACCTACAGCTACTTGGCCTAAACATTTCTTCACTCCTCCATGTCTTTACTGTCTGTCTCTCTCTCTCACTCTCACTTTTTTTAAGTTGTATCTCGGAAATAAATATCATTCCTCTTGATGTTCGGCCTGTGTTGATGGGAATGTGAGAGTTTAAAAAGGAAAAGGACTAACAGAAGAGGAGTGTGCGCGCGCGCCAGTGAATGTTAATGTGCGAGAGATAGACTTTACTGTCGCCCTGCATACGGACAGACTGCATTCGAGATGTACATACAAACAGAGACCTCGAGCTTTAATCTCGCAAAATAAAACATTGCCGGTTTTAAAAACCCAATCAGAAATAAACCCTACACATTAAGCATGCTATTGCCTATCAGCGTTTAAATGAAGAAAAAAATGAACAAAGATACATTGAAATCTTAGCAAATAGGGGCTTCAGAAATGTTTTAAGAGAAGAAAGGAAATCATTTAGGAAAAAGGTGCAATTTTAGCTGCACATCCCGAGGAGGAACGAGTTGGACAGGTTTGTAGACGTGTACTCTGCATTGTTACCTGCTACCTGAAAAACCATTTGTATAGTGTGGTTCACTTTTTTAAATGTGTGTTAAATAAAAGAATTAAAAGTTTCTGTATGTATTTCTGATGCTGTGGAATCACTGCGTGAAGCAAATAAGACAATGTTCTGATTATTCATAAATTATGGATTTCATTTTTCTTTCCATATGGCCTGAAATTAAAGTAGGTGTTAAATGTTGATCTTCAACATCAAACCACATGTTATGTTTCTATTAATATTTTATGAGGGTTGTCATTTTGGATTGCAGTGGCTACAGTTTAATGTTATTTCAAGCACACACACACACACAAAAAATGGCACAATATATAATGCATTTAATATTTTTTGAAAAGAACTGCCAGTGAAGATGAGCCAAATGTTTTTGTTTTTTTCTTGGTTTATTGAAAATATTTCACTACAATGTATTTAATATGAACTAAATATATTGCCAAAATTATGATGTTGATGTATGATTTTAATATGCTTTAGAAATGGTGGGATACAGTAAATTTGTTGGTGTAGCTACATTTGTTAGATAATAGTTTGCCTGACAAACCTTATGAAATTATCACAAAACATTGGAATGGGACAGCAAAATAGCGATATGTCAACGAATAATTTTTTGAGGCAGAAGTTTTCAGTGAATTATGTTTACAAAACCTGTTTAAATGATTCAGTGAGCTTCAACTCACTAATTTGTCTTTCAGCAGCACGTTTGCTGGCAAAGAATTTAAGTTTTTTTTTTTAAGGGGTGCAAAGAAGGATCTCAGAAGTTAGAAAAATGGGTAAAATGCAGTGTTATATATTCTTTAATTTTATCATACCAATTGAGTTAACTGGAGTACGGAAGAGGATTAGGGCCAAGCAATAATAAAAAAATAAAACCATCTCGAGATTAAAGTTGTTAAAAGTCGAGATAAAATGTTGAGAATAAACTCGTTAAATTATGAGAAAAATGTTAAATTTCGAGGAAAAAGTCGAGATAAAATGAATAAAGTCATTAAATTAACGAATTTATTCTCGTAATTTAACGACTTTTTTTCTCGTAATTTAATGACTTTATTCTCAACATTTTATCTCGACTTTTTTCTCAATTTAACATTTTTCTTATAATTTAACGAATTTGTTCTCGTAATTTAATGACTTTTTTCTCGTAATTTGACTTTATTCTCAACATTTTATCTCAACCTTTTTCTTGAAATTTAACGATTTTTTTCTCGTAATTTAACGAGTTTATTCTCAACATTTTATTTCGACTTTTTTCTCGAAATTTAACAATTTTCTCATAATTTAACGAATTTGTTCGCGTAATTTAACGACTTTTTTCTCGTAATTTGACTTTATTCTCAACATTTTATCTCGACTTTTTACTTTTTTCTCGTAATTTGACTTTATTCTCAACATTTTATCTCGACTTTTTTCTTGAAATTTAACGATTTTTTTCTCGTAATTTAACGAGTTTATTCTCAACATTTTATTTCGACTTTATTCTCGAAATTTAACGATTTTTTTCTCAAAATTTTACATTTTTCTTATAATTTAACAAATTTGTTCTCGTAATTTAATGAATTTGTTCTCGTAATTTGACTTTATTCTCAACATTTTATCTCGACCTTTTTCTTGAAATGTAACGATTTTTTTCTCGTAATTTAACGAGTTTATTCTCGTAATTTAACGAGTTTATTCTCAACATTTTATTTCGACTTTTTTCTCGAAATTTAACGAGTTTATTCTCAACATTTTATTTCGACTTTTTTCTCGAAATTTAACATTTTTCTCATAATTTAACGAATTTGTTCTCGTAATTTAACGAATTTATTCTCAACATTTTATTTCGACATTTTTCTCGAAATTTAACATTTTTCTCATAATTTAACGAATTTGTTCTCGTAATTTAACGACTTTTTTCTCGTAATTTGACTTTATTCTCAACATTTTATCTCAACTTTTTTCTTGAAATTTAACGAGTTTTTTCTCGTAATTTAACGAGTTTATTCTCAACATTTTATTTCGACTTTTTTCTAGAAATTTAACAACTTTAATCTCGAGATGGTTTTATTTTTTTTTATTGCTTGGCCCTAATCCTCTTCCATACTGGAGACTCGCTCCGACGAATCAGTGAGTTGTTAACTCGCAAATAAATCGTTCAGTGAAATGTGTAAACTAACGATTCTTCACGAATTGGACGTGTTTTGGAGGCGGTTTCGATATCTTCTGTTAAAAATAACGAACGAAATGTTTTTATGAAGCTCAGTAGAGTAAAAAGTAAAAGTTATAAGGAAGTACTCTGATAAAGTACAGATAAGTATAGCGATTTAGGCTACTGTATTCTGAAACCGACTAACGCCCCCTGTAGGAGGACAGATGTCTGTACAACAGAAAGGATACGTCGTTTAGTCGACGTCATGGCGCATGTATATGATTGGGCGGCTCATTACCTCGTACAGGTGTGTGTCAGCTGAGCGCGTGCCTGATGGAGCCCGGACCTGAGGCTGCGCCCGCGGGCGTGCAAGTGCGCGATGAGCTGTCCGAGAAGTGTCAGAAGTTATTTCTGGAGTTCTTGGAAGAGTGAGTGCAGTTGGTTGCAGTACTTTTATATGAAGAACTTAACTTATAAAATATGTCTGGATGATCAGGTTTCAGGATAAAAACGGCGATGCTTTGTACCTGTCTGACGCGCAAGAGCTGATCAGACCTGAGAGAAACACGCTGACCGTGAGCTTCAGTAACATCGAGCACTACAACCAGCAGCTCGCCACCACCATTCAAGAGGAATATTACAGGTGAACAGCAACAAAAGCTGTCTTATTACAATATTATTTATCCCCAAAAACCATTGATATGCAAATTAGGGAATAATTAGATGGGCCTATGCGAAAAATACATGTATTAATTTACTTATGACTTACAACAACCCTATACAAAAAATTAATGTGGCAGTATCATGATGTCAGATATATTACCATATATCAGTACCATATATTGTTAATTATCATGGTATGGTATAATCATGGTAGTACTATGGTACTTTTGTGTGCTTTAGGAGCAAGTGTTTTGACAAGACAGACTGCCATATCCCTTCCTAATTTCATATTTAAAAACTTCAGTTGACTGGGAATACAAATGTTTTCCCATGTTTGTTAAATCAACGTATTGTTGTATTATTGGGGAATGATCATTTGTTGAATGAATCAGTCATCAGTTTGCTGCAGTCTTTTATATTAAGCTCATATTAATTGTCCTAATGTTTTTTTTCAGGGTTTACCCGTTTCTCTGCAGAGCAGTTCGCCACTTTGCCCGAGATCATGGAAATATTCCACCATCCAAAGAGTTTTATGTGGCTTTTTCAGAATTTCCATCTAGGCAAAAGTAAGTATTTCTGTTTTGTAGGATTTGAACTTTAAATTAAGTCCTCCTACCACTTTAAAGTGCTCATATCATGCTTATAGTTCATTTGCATCTTTTTTTATTTCTATTAAATTTGACACCCTCTTTTTGACCCTTACAGTAATATAGCAAAATATACATCTGTATGTACTCTAAACTGCCTCTGTTATGATTGGCTAACCTCTTTGTATGTGAAACGAGTTATGTCACTTGCTCTGTGCTTTCCAGGATCCGTGAGCTCTCATCTGCCCGCATCGGCACTCTGTTACGCATCAGTGGTCAGGTGGTGCGAACCCACCCCGTGCATCCAGAGCTGGTCAGCGGCACCTTTCTCTGTCTGGACTGTCAGTCTGTCATCAAAGATGTGGAGCAGCAGTTCAAATACACACAGCCGACTATCTGCAAGAACCCTGTGTGTGCCAACCGCCGCCGCTTCATGCTCGACACCAACAAGTCACGCTTTGTTGACTTCCAGAAAGTAAGAATATACAATTTTGAAAATTTTGCAATTGCAGCATCTAAACTTTCAGAAAACATCCAACATAAAAGAATGAAAACTTTTAATTAATTATAAAGCTTAAGTTAGCAGTTTTTAATGGCTATTTTCTTTGAATGAGATTTTGCTTTTAAAGCAAATCCAGCAGAATGCCATGTTTTATAAGTCTCATAATTATAAATTTTTCTTAAGTGATGTTGCTGAGGTTTTTTTATTTTTCAGGAAACAAAGCATATTTACATGCATGAAGTGTTTCCTTAAAGCTGGCATAAAACGGAAGTTGTGATTAGTGTGTTCTTCAATGTTCTATTGTATATCTTAGTGAAACGGCTTCTTGAACAGGACAAAATGTAGGGAAGGGCTTGATTTTTGTTCACGGGAATTGAATGGGTGGTTGTGGTTTGCTATTGGTGGATCTCATGTGAGTGAGAGGTTGCCCTGCCCTTGCGCCAATAAACCTGTAATCAGAGAAGAGATGTCACTGCAGGAGGGAGGGAAGTTATTTTGATTAAAAATTATGAGGGCGCATGATTTAAAAAAAAAATAAAAAATAATAATAATAATGTGCACAGATAAATCATTTATAATAAATTCTGCATTTCCATAAAAAAGAATGTCCCTTTTTTTTTATATATTTTTTTTATGGTGACTTTAAATAGTTTAAATATTTTGTTAATCAACTTTTAGAAAATCTAAAAAAATTCCAACCACTGAGTTGCTGATCACAAAGACAATATCACTTTTAAATACAAATTTAAATTGCTATATGCACGTATGTGCTTGTGCAAATTTGGAATTTTCCAGCTTTCCATGTTTTTGCTGTCATACGGTAGGGGGCGCTATTATGCATTTTCTGAAAGAGTACTGAATCTCCTGATCAAAACACAGGCGAAGAAGCAGCAAAAACAAGCGATAGCATATGTAAGCAGATGCATATGTAAAATAATGCAATCATCAACATTAAACACCATATAAATCAAAACTGCCTAACGTTACCGAATTAAATATTGACCCAGGACGAGCTATAGTGAAGCATTGGGGGTGTTGATGGACTCAATCTACTCCATCTGTTTTTGATCATTGTTCTGAATCCAATCCAGACATAGTTTTTGACAAAAATGCGATTCTCGCAGCTTTTTGCTCAAAATATTGCCTTTTTTTTTATGAATTTGGGGGGGTAAAAGCAGAGTGTCTGTTATTTTGATATATTGCATGTTTAGATATTCATACAACAAAATATTCTGGGGGCTATGAAAATTTTGTGAAAATGATCAA
>RJVU01047220.1:2355749-2382317 GCA_003731715.1 Anabarilius grahami | reverse complement strand
GGAAAATAAAATTGATCATTCTTGTCACCTAAATGTGACAAAAAGCATAATTCATTGTATTAAAACATGCGTTTAATTTCAGTTGAAGTCTCATTTCTAATTTCCAAAGTTTTGTCTTATTTAAGGAATAATGTAGCATTATCTGGGTGATCTGTAAACCCTCTGGAAAAATTGTTAATGCAAAAACATAAGTTTAAGATGAGTTCTCTGATATGCTAGTTGTAACTTTTTATTTATTGTATTTATTCATATTATTTATACACAATCTATGAAGGCATCATAGATGAAATCTTGTCCTTTATAAGAAAACAATGCTGAGAAATTTTAAAGTCTACCAAAATGCTGCTAAAATGTTAAGTTACAAAGTTTAATTGCTGACCCATTTTATTTGTCACCAGTCAGCTAAAATGGTTCACTGACACATATTTTGTTGGTTTCCTTTATTAAAATAATACCATTTAAAAAAAAAAATTTTTTTAAAAACTAAATTCAAGCTTGAGTTTACAAAAATGTACATTGTGCGAATGCAGAATCCTTAAATGTGCACACACTCAAACGCACTTCATTCTCTCCACGCATTTTAAAATTAGTTATACATAAACAATACAAGAGGGTCGTAAAGAATGTTGTTATATGCATTTTTTTTAAAATAAATAAATATTGTAAAGTCGTTTTTTAAAAATATATTCATGTTTGTTATATTTTGTTATTTTAAAACAATGTTCAACGACACTCGCACACTTTTCAACACTTTTAATACAATATTATACATCCAATAAGATTAAATGTGTTTCTCTGTCCACAATGATGGCTTGGCTGTATCGATTCGCGTGCCCAGTTTAGCAGAACACGTTTAGTTTTTAGTTTGTTCGCGTCGCTTACAGTGTAAACGCTGTGCGTGCGTAAATGCTCGCGTGAGGATGCGCGAGCGGAGATCCGCCACCTGAATTACGCGCCGCCAGAGCGGCTATAAAACATCAGCCCTCGCGTGATGTCAAGAGGTTATTCCATCTTATTGACATTCAGGATTATTTGTCTTCGTTTCAAATAGTCTAATTCAATTCAGTCTTCGGCTTTATGTGGATTTTGGTGAGTTTTCTCTTCATATGTTCGCTATTTGGTGTAGGACTTGTCAATCTATATTTTCTGTGAGGTGATATTGTAAAAAAGCTTTTATTGTGTCTCTCAGTTTGTGTTTACACTTCCACGCCTCCTTATTCTGTTCCCTATGGTTTTTCCACATGTTTAAAGCGGTTTTCCAGAAAGTAAAAAGGCTCGTTTTCAGAGTTGAGATATTTGGACAATGATTCCACCTGGAGACTGTCTGTATGCTGGAAGGAAAAGGAGAAAACCTGTTCAGAAACAGTTGAGTATTTATCAATTTACTGTAATGACACATCAATACAAATAACGAAAGCAATAAGAGAAAAAGGTGTCACCTGATTATAATATTTAAATTATTAGTAGTAGTAGTACAATTGTGGTCACACTTTAGATTAGGGTCCAAATCTCTCTATTAACTAACTATTAACTAAGACTTTTGCCTCAATAAACTCCTAATTCCTGTTTATTAATAGTAATGTAGTTATTAATATTATATGTAAGGTATTGTAGGATTATTCGAATATGGTAATGCAGAATAAGGCATTAATATGTGCTTTAAAAGTACTAATAAACAGCCAGTATCCTAGTAATATGCATGCTAATAAAGCAATTAGTAGTTAGAATTGGACCCTAAACTAAAGTGTTACCAAAGATGATTAATGTTCATCTAATGTCATTTCTTGTTCATTTCAAGGCTCTTTCTTGACATGACTTTTTTTAAATTGACAAACCATCAATACAAATAACAAAATCAAGAAAAAGGTGTCCCTAAAGATGTGTAAATTATTATTAGTAGTAGTAATAGTAGTAGTGGTGGTGGTAATAATAATAATTGTTTATTTAATGTTGTTTCGTGTTCATTTCAAGGCTTTTATGTGACTTTTATTGACAGTGTCAATGCAAATAAAAACAATGAGAAAGTCACTATTAACAATAAATATTTATTATTATTAAATAGTAAATGCAGTTAATGGAGTTTCTGTGCCATTTAGTCCTGGGGATGCCACACAGGTTTGAAATGTGACATTAAATGATAGTTTGTATCATCAGGAAACCAGAGAAAGCAGGTGAAAAATCGAATCCGTCCAAGCGTCACCGTGACCGTCTGAATGCAGAGCTGGACCGGTTGGCGAGTCTGCTGCCCTTTAGTTCAGAGGTCATCTCCAAACTGGACAAACTCTCAGTGCTGAGACTCAGCGTCAGCTTCCTGCGAGTGAAGAGCTTCTTTCAAGGTAAAAAGGAAAGCTTCCCTATGAGTTTCCCTAACTGTGAATTCCTACATTACATCATACATTGCTGGCCCATAAACATTATTAGAATGCTTTAAAATAAATGCAACTTAAGTTGATATTGGTTAACTGACCTGATTTGACACATCTCATCTTTGTGTTTCACAATTGGATTTGTCTCTGACTCTTCAGTCTTGTTGCACATTTTTACATAATTTTCAGATTGTTGCTTGGTCACTATTTATGTTTTAATGTTTTTGGATAATAGTAGTATGTTCTGTCGCAATTGCATTTTTAAATGTAGTGTGTGTATATATAACTATAATTGGCAAAAGTGGCAAAAGTTTATGGAAAACATTTCTGAAATGTTCTTCCCACATGTTCCTTTATTGTAATTTTTAGCTCATATTCTTAGTTTGCGTGTTAAATTATTTATAAAACAAAAGAACAACTTTAGGAATTAGTTCACCTTAAATTATAGACTTATTGTAGTTTGTGTGGTGATGCTGACCAAACGTGCTGGTAAATAGAAATGCAGTCTTCTGCTGTGTGTGTTATGGGATTTATTTCACGAGGTGCTACATAAGGACAGGTCCATGTGCAGCTGTATGTATGAGCGCTCAGTGTGATGTACAGATTGCCTTCTTGCACTCACATGCTGTTTGTTGTGACAGTGTTTTATGGCCAACAGATCAGTGTTGAGATGTGGTGTGGAGAGCTGGCATTATTTGGGCTGTGTGCTGGCAGGTTTGCATGTCTCAAATGCATCTGAAATCATAAAATAATGGAGAGGAATAAAAAAGTGACCTTTATCAACTTAAACGGAAGGAAAGATGTGTGCCAGTTTCATATGCAATATGCTATTGTTGGGGAAGCTTTTTCGAAAATCTAGTTTGCCAACTACTCATAATTTAAAGTAAAATTATATTTATTTACATGGAGTTTTATACAATACAGATTAAGTAGCTTCACATTAATAAACAGGTAAATAAGTGTTAATGTTGTAAAATTTATCAATATGAAAAAATTTTATTTTAGCTCTAAAGCAGCTCTACAGAAGAAAATAGTGTCATTAATCAGATCAAGTCAGTTCAGTGTTGATTCATTTCAACAGTGTTGATTTTGCAAAGTTGGTGGCATTATACAACTTAATTCAATTAAAATTTTGTTCCCATCCGATAGTGTTGGTCCAGTTAAATCAATAATATCACTTGTAAACTAACTAGTTTTTAATATTATTTTCTCCTCAGCTCTGTTAATGTTTCATCAAATTTGTTCTCAATAAGTGGAATCTGAATTTAAATGATGTTATGAGGTCACGAGAGGGCAGTTCTAGGGCCAGTTGCATAAACAGCCACAAAGTTAAGACTATGTCTTAAGAACTTGTCTGACCAACTAGGAATTAGTAGCTAATCAGTCGGATTCCTACCTGTCTAGCTTTATATGTAACTGATTTAGTTATGACCAGTGTTGAAGAAAAAAATTAATGACTAACTTGTAAATGACCAGTTTAAGGAGTTTACACAACTGGCCGCTGTGTGAATGAGTTTCCAGGTGCCTTTGCACATGGTTTGGGATTTGGGATTTTGGGTAGATTTCAGTACATACTTTAGATAGTGAATGTCATAACTGTCATGAATACAGTCATTTATAATTCATGATCCGACCCTGAAGAACTTGAACCGTCATGGATCTCGGTTTGTGCCAACCTTGATCTTTCAGTTCAGATAAGATTATTGTGTGCATTATGTTCAAACATTGGCATTTTAACAAATTCATCTTCTCAAGGCCATTTGTGTTTTTTGGTCTGCTCTCATTTTCTGTCACCTTCATTCAAGCCATAAATTATAGTCAAGGCCTTGACAGTGTAGAAATATATCAGAAATTCTAGTCAGGTGTGAAGTTACAGTACTTAAATATGAACTGGTATTTCATCAAAAAGGGTTTAATGGAAAAGTTTTCATTGTTACATGGAAAAAACTGTCAAGTTGAAGAATTTGCTTTGCGAAACTAAAGGTAGAAATGATTTATTTAATGTACAGTAATTTAATATTTTGCTAATGATTAAAACAATTTTATGACATGAATCTAGCTGAACCTTATTTATCTGACACTTTCCTGTTGTTCTTTCTGCTTGTTGGAGTTGAGTGGTACAATCAATGTCTGTTGGAAAGACAACAATATTGTCTCATTGTTTCATGTTGTTCCAAACCGCTATGACTCCCTTTTTTTGTGGAACACAAAAGGAGATATTTAAAAAAATATATATATTTTTTTTTTCCGTCCATATAATAAAAAGTATAAAAAGTAAATTCTTCAAAAATTCCTCAACAATATTCTTCAAAACATCTAATTTCATGTTCCACGTAAGAAATGCACATTTGGAAATAGTCAGTTCTGGGTGAATTCAAGTTTGCCTAAGTAATTCTCCTAATTTCTCTCCTTTCAGCCTGTGCCTGTCTTGTGAGTAACTGTGCATATTGGTTGTGCATGACCAAGGCCGTGTTTGGTCCAGACAAATTGTCTTTTCATTTTCCACCACAAGTCTTAAAACATAGCGGGAAACCCTGCGAAAGCCTTTTGTTGGTCCAACCCCATTTTTTAGGGGCTTGTTCCTTACAATTATAATCAAATCATGATTGTCTCACTGCCAGGTGAATTCCAACATATTTCCAGGTCTCTCGGGATGTGGAGAGTATAAATGGATCTCACAAACTTTGATTAATTTCCTTTCAGGATGAATAAATGTTTGCTAATCAGTGTTGGGGAAAGTTACTTTTAAAAGTAATGTTAAAATTTTGTGTTACTCCCAAAAAAACTAATTGTGTAACTTGTTTACTTTTTATGGAAAGCAATGTTACATTACTTTTCATACTTTTTCTCATCTGTGCTGGACTTGCTTGTTTGATTTTTAGTAATAACAACAAAAAAAAAATCTATTTTTGGCAAATGTAAAGGCCCTTTCACGCCAAAATTGAAATTAATAAGCCTTCAAGCCCTGGGTATACTTCATTTTTTTACACGTATACGCATAGTCGAAAGCACAGCCTTGCAAAGTATACTTCACTTGACTCGTATGTGTACACAGGCTTTCGACGCATGCACAGTTTTGAACAATCTCTCTCCACAAGTTACAACCCATGTAAACATCTTTGTATTCTTTCATGCTAAAGTTGTACAATTGATGCCACAATCCCCAGAACTGCATTTTTCTTTTTTCTTTTTTACCACCTGGAATGCGATTTTTACCAGGGAACCCGGGATGCGATTAGGCTAGTTTTGGGCAGGTTTTGAATGGCAATTGGGCTGGTTTTGTTACGCAAACCTGGCAACCCTGCTTTCAGCTGTGCTGCCATTCTGGATTGCAGAAGTATCGGACACAGGAGAAGAAAGTTCAACACTCTTACTTCAGCAATAAAAACATGAAGAAGAAGGGAAAAAAAAGAAACACAAATGTTTTGTTTATCTAAAGTCATTTTTGCTTATTAGTATGGTCGAATTGGATCAACGAAGGTCAGCAGTAAATACATTAGTTAATAAAGTGAGATTAAATACATAAAGTATTTTGTGTAATTTAATATTTTTAATTATTGCAGGTTTGTGTAATATTCTGAGTTTGCATTTCACTGTTTTCATTTATTCATTTTAAGGAATACTGAATCTGTTTTTGTACAAGTGAGATGAGTTTTGTAGTTGGCTCACATTTCACAGTCTAGAACTACAATAACCATCATGTTTACACAGTGCATCTGCACTGACTTCTGATTTTTCTCAACATGGGGACAGGAGAGCTAAATGGGGAATGGGAGTCAATAAATTGGGAAAAAGTTACTTGCGTTACTTATTTGAAAAAGTAACTCAGATATTTTTTGTAAATTTAAAAGTAATGTATTACTTTAATTGTTACTTAAAGTAATCTGATTATTTAACTTGCGTTACTTGTAAAGCATTACCCCAACACTGTTGCTCATTATGTGTTTGCTAATGCAAATATTACCATTATTGCTCAAACTTAGGATTAGTGATTTAAACAAAAAAGTATTAAACTTCAGTTTATAACTTGTCCTGCATCATTTTAATTAACATGAGCATAGGATCTGGTTCATGTTTTATATCCTTTCTTATTTTTATCAAAGTCAAGCCACTAAGAGTGACACCTGAAGGAAAGTGTTTAATGATGGCACACATGCAGTGTTTTTGCCCACACCACTGCTTCCAGTTTCAGCAGCTTCTTGCTACTGACAACACTGCATTAGACACACACATGCGCTCTAAACCAGCTCACAGAGGGTCCTAAGAGGATTGAGAGCTGCATTACACTAATGCCTAATGATGATGAGACTAATGGTCATCGTGAGCTTAATAGTTCACTCAACTGGTTTAACGTTCAAGCTGATTTACCAAACTGTGCATGATTTTTTTATAATGTAAATGTATGATGCAGCTGATTCATGAACCTATTAACAAACAGCCTCCATTCAACATTTTTTTATTTTTTATTTCAGCCATAAATGTGCTGTGTATATGGTGCTGTTTATAAACTTTATACTTTTTTAATAATTGTAAAGGAATAGTTCACACAATTTAAATTTGTTTTTGCAAATCTAATGATACACTTATTTTGTGTTTGAAACAACATGAATTTTAATTTCTGGTTGAATTATTCCTTTATATTTTTTAAAAAGAATAAGGTTTATAAAAATTTTTTTATTAAAATGAATACACATTTGTGGTAGATCTTTTTTTTTTTTCTCTCTCATTTATTTACATACTGAATTGTTATTGGTCTTTCATAAATTTATATGACCATCAATAGCTGTTTTACACTGCTTGGACGACGGCAGGCCGTATTATGTCTTTATTCTCAGAAAACAAGAGAGTGTGCAATGAAACGTCTAAAGCCTGAGCTTAACATTTTAACACTATTTTAAGCACTATTGTTTCCTTCAGGAAATATTTATCTGCTTTGAAAGTTAGTTGCAGTGTGTGAATAACAACTTAAACTGCACATGAGGGAGTAATTGAGATCCACAGAGAGAGAAAGAGTGTGTGTGTGGGATGTTGAAGAGAAGGGGGTTATGGGTAATGAATGCTCCACTGGCTCCTAGGGAGTGTTTGCGTGACTGCAGCCTGGCAAAATCCCCGTCCTAAGAGAAGCACTAAGAGGGGGAAGATGTAGATCAGCTTTGGTGGCTGCTATGAATGTTTGATAACCACTTGATTGAATGCTTTTTACATTTTCAGTTTTTCCAGTAATTGACCAAGCTACGTTCTAAAAATCTACAGCTTTGTCAATGAATAAACAGTTTATTCTTTCATATTTTTTAATCTTCTTTGCATTTTTTCAGTTAATTAAATAAATATTGTGTAAAATGTGTTTACATTTTTGTACTTCTCATTTGCGAATGTCTCATCACCTCAGTTGTTTTAAATGATACAATGTAAATTACATTATGATTGTATTTTCCCCATTCTTTGGATGATTTAGAAAATAAGTTCTGGTTTCCAAGTGTTCAATCCCAAAAAATGTTTTTTTTGCTTATGTTGCTCTTTCATAGCTTATGAGAGCTTCAATTGTTTCATTTAATATCAACCTTTTTGTATTTTTTTATTTATAAAAAAAAAATGTATTAAAAAAAAAGGACACGCATGACTAAATATAGAGCTATAAAACTGATATGTACACTGCTGTTCAAAAGTTTGGGTTTATTCACTGTTTTTGAAAAAAGTCTCTTATGCTTACCAAGACTGCATTTATTTGATAAAAAAAATAAAAATACAATAAAACAGTAATATTGTGAAATGCCATTACAATTTAAAATAACTTTATTTGAATATATTTTAAAATGTAATTTATTCCTGTGATCAAAGCTGAATTTTCAGCATCATTACTCCTGTCTTCAGTGTCACATGATCCTTCAGAAATCATTCTAATATACTGATTTGCTGCTCAAGAAACATTTCTTATTATTATCAATGTTGAAAACAGTTGTGCTGCTTAATGTTTTATTAACATTATTAAGCTTTTTGAGGTGATAAAGGTAATATTTATATTTGAAATAAATCTTTTATATCATTAAAAATGTCTTTACTTTCACTTTACTGTCACATTCTTACTGAATAAATGAATTAAGATTTCTTTAAAAAATAAATCTTACTTTTGAATGGTAGTGTATAAAACATGGACCAAATAATTCAGTCTTTAAAGAATTTGATGGGAAATGGATTTTTGAGATCTTACTTTTAGATTTTATATCTTGGCAAATCTGAGCACAGTTTGAGACATTGTGATATTCAGAACCTCTAGAGGAGCGAAATCATTTGTGATTTTTCTTTCATATTTTTTTATTAGTATATTATGACAAATTTGTCATCAGTTGAACACAGGGATGACAGCATCAGGCCTGATTGGTCTTCATGAGGGAATGATGTTGGCTCTGGTGCCCTTCCATACGGAGTATCTAGTATCATTTTTCCAGAGAATTCACAGTTGTGCAGGCGTTTGGCAGCAGCCAGACCCTCCTTGGCAAATTCGTCTTGCGTGCAGATCAGGAAAATTCCATCTCACGTCTCTGTCCTGGAAACATTCCTCTGTTTGTTTTCATCATATGAGAATGTGTGCTAGAATCTGATAAATGATCCGAGCGTCCAGCATCATGCATGTGCGCGAGTCTCCAAACATCTGTTTTAGCATGGGATTGAGGATTTCCCCCTCCCTTGCATGAGAATTCCCTGTTCTTAGTTATACCTTGAATCAGTCGTTTATCTTTGTTTACGTTGTGCTGTATGTGCATATAAAGAATGCATGTAATGTTGTTTAATTCCCTCATAATGTTAATATTATGTATTCGGTCACCCTGACCATTCAAACAGCTCATTGTTTGCACCAAAATGGGCATTAAAAACTATTTCTGAAGAGATATTTATTGTCAACACATTAATAGGATCCGTTTTTGTTGGCAACCAGAAAGCGGTTCCCCTGCACACAATGTCGTGCGAATGACTGGTAAAAATGACCCAGATACGTCATAAAGCAGTTTGCCATTAAGCTTGTTCTGTTGCGTTACAACTGCAATAATGTCTGCATGACATGGTGAGTACTTTTGCAAATCCTTTTTCTCCTCGCACACATTCAGCCCCCTCTTTATTTTAAACTGTTTTTCCACACCTGTTATGCAGCTTGGAGACAGACAATCAGAGATATTTAAAATAATTACTAAATAAAAGACATTTTTCAGTTCCCTGTGCTTTGTGTTATTTATTATATATGCAATTTAGGGATTGGAATCAATATGCAATGCTCAATAAAACAGAATTTATAATAAAAGTCATGTCAAGACTGTCGTGAATAATTCTGCAAACAGAGCCATGTGCCAGCAGTCTAATGCATGATCTCATGCGAAGACTGTTTGCAAACAGGGGTTCTCTCATGCCACAGCCATTAGTTCACAAAAGGCACAAGTTGACCCCTCTTTAGTAAGGTTAACCCAAGTTCAGATGGAAAGCTATTGTCATTAGTGCTAGTGATGTTGAAATAATCTGCCGTCAAAGTGCATGTACCTCTGCAGTAGTCTGTTATGTTTGTGTCATGTGACCAATTGACTGGAAGACAATTTTCCTAAGTGTATAGAAAGACAGACAGATAGATGCACAATCTACTGTTCAAATGTTTGGGGTCAGTATGCTGCTGTTGTTCTTGGAAAGCAATTAATACTTTAATTCAGCAAGGAAGGATGCATTAAATTAATTAAAAGTGTATTTTGTTCAAAGAAATGTTGCCTTGGGGAGCATTAGAGACTTTCAAAAATATTATAAAAATTCTTACTCTGAGAGAGTGTGAGTTTTCATTCGTTTAAATTGAGCGCTGGCCCTTTAAGAGCCTGTAGTGTAGCAGGGTTTGCGTGACTGTAGTACACCAGAGCCTGACCTCAGAGGGAAGCCAGTGAAAATGATCTGTCCATCAGAGCTCAGGAGACCGGCAATGCACAAATGAGTCTACTATAAGCCGTCCTCCTCCTTTTTTTTTGTATTCCCTGCTCTTCCTCAGACGCACACACGCACACGCACATCAGGTGAAGTAAGTGTATGTAACTCCATTACTACATTCCTTACACTGCATCTATGAATATGTATTGCAGGGGAGTGAGCTAAAGTAATCTTTCCGAGTGAATTTTCCTCTTTAATAGTTTTATACTCTGGATACAAAAAGACGCTAATATAGAATGAAAAACGCTAGGGAAAAATGAAGCATGATTTTTCTTTTCAATGCATTGTTTTAGAACAGAATAAACCTGAAGTATGCATTTAATGAATGTATTTCAGTGAAGTCATGTGTCTTTTGAACGTGATGGGCCTGATATATTGTACTTTTTGATAATACTTTCACGATGTGGTTGTCAATGTCAATGGTTTAGTATGAAGAAACATGACAAAAGGTGTGGAAGTGCTTTTCATAAAATGTCTTCTTAAACATTAATCTCAAAATTCTTTAAATTCACTTTTGAAGTAAAGAAAATATGTCATCGAGGGGTGCATCTGGTACTCACAAACAAAACTATGGGTGCTCCAGAAGGAAAACAAAATAGCAAAAATGGTAGGTGGATCCTGTTTAAAAGCAAGAAAATCCACGTCCAGGCACTCGCATAGTTTAAAAGGTAAAAAGCCTTAATTTTAAGACAGGGCTACAGCTTATAAAACACCAATGCGTATCAGCCCAAACAGGCCTTCGTCTGACAAAGGCTCGTTTGGGCTAATATGCATTGTAGTAGTTACTTTGAAAGTTCGGTTGGATTGATTTTTGCATTCACATTAGGCTAAAATGTCTTTGTTTAAACATACTAAGTTTTATATAAGAAATGTCTTTGGACATTTTAGTACTTTTTGTCCTTCATGTGCTGTAATGAGAGAGTTGTTGTTATTTTTAATGTTTTACTGCTGAGTGGCTGTTGCAGTTGTCAGTGCATTTGTAATTAGTTTGTCAAAAAATATCAACTCAATATTATTGTTTACAGCTCAATTTGATTTGGGGATGAGCAAATACTCTACAATAGACATGATCTCTAAGCAATACGTCACATTAATGTTTATTAATGCAAACAGTTAAAGATTGTTTCAAGTCATTTGTGTACAATCTAATTAATATTTATGAGCCTTTTATTGTCACTCCATGAGAGTTAACAGGATTCGTACAATGACAGAATTATCCTTTTTTTCTGTGAACTATCCCCTTAAGTGTGCTATGCTTGAACTTTTTGAGAGACATTGAGCAAGGAACAAAATTAAAAGTAAGAGGGGAAAAAAGTTACAGAGAGTCCGTTCTTTGCAGCGTAATATAGCTAGCGCACAAACACACATCTGCTCGTAAATCTAACCTCAATTGTCAAGAGCAGATCTGTTTTTTATTTCCATCCCCTCATCAAAACAACCCAGCAGTGAAATGATTCTGCCATTTTGTGAAAAGTAGCTCATTCACCTGCAGGTTTTAGCTTGTTTGGCAGCAGACGTGAAGTGAATGAATGGAGAATGAGTCTTTAGAGAGAGATGATGGAGATTTCCCTCATGTAAGTGTAAGTGAGCTCATGTAAGTTTTTGTGGAGTGTTTGAATGATATGGTTTGGTGGATAGTCAGACATAAATGGAGTGACAGTTTAGCCACTCGAAACTCTGTGCCATCAGCCCCTTCCTCAACTTTGTTGAGTTACACTGCTTTAGGAATACAGGGCTCATGATGGAAGATGTAATGTTTCCTCTTCCTCTATTGTCCCGTTTGTTATATTCGTTCTTAAAGTAACCCTATTATTCTTTTTTGAATATTACCTTTCATGTAGTGTATAATATAACTGTATGTAAATGTAATACCAATGTAAAAGGTCTGTAAAATTTCAAAGATCAACTCGCAAGACAAATGGAGTTATGGTCTCCCCAAAGAAAGAAACCATTTCTGAACTGCCTGAAACGAGTCGTCTGTAATTCCAGTCTTACTTCCTGCATGAATTTGTGAAGGTCTTCATTGGCTGCCAGCGAACGATGTCTACTTTGACCCGCCGTCAAACACTGTAGTTGTAGCTGAGGCCTGGAAGAGTTTGGTTTATGTTGTCTGCATGAAAATATGTTTTCTGTGCTGTGAAAGCAAATCACTTTGATGCACTTCCAAAGGATGAGGACTTGTGCTCGAATTGATACGGTAAAAACGACACCATAATTACTGTTCTTATCGCTCTGTGTATACAAGTGCTGAGGAAGCCTCCAGAGCTGAAATTCAGAAATGGTAATGAACGATTCTTTCCCAAAAATCACTATAAGCGCTAGACCAATCACAACAGACTGGGCCATCTGACAAATGAGAGAACAGTAGTCTCACGGAAAGGAAGTGTTTAAAAAGACTGAATCTTTGAACAAATCATTTCAGAAGGTCCCCAGTTCCTGGCTGAGCCAGGTGTCCTTTCTGTGTGGAGTTTGCATGTGCTCCCTGTGTCAGCGTGGGATTCCTCTGGGTGCTCTGGTTTCCCCACAATCTAAAAACAGGCAGTATAGGTGAATTGGAGATGCTTAACTGTCCATAGTTGTGAATGCATGTGTGTTAGTCCCAAGCCATGTGTGTTAGTCCCAAGCCACGTAATGGGGATGGTTGGAAAGACCCGGCGAAAAATCATCACCTAGAAAATTCATGGACAATCTCTCACGAATGGCGAGAGTTTGTCCACAGAATCACCAAGAGTCGGATTGACTGAAATGGTTAATGAATGAATGGTGATGTTTGAGTAGAGTAAACATCACAGCTCAGACCGTTTGTGGTTATCTTCTTTGCTTTTGATGTTCTGATGTTTGGCATGAGGTTGATTAGCACAGCTAACAAAGAGTACTTGGGTTGCCACAAGAAAGACTTTCTTTACATTGCTTTGGAAACATTCTCAACCAATTGTGAAATTGGGAAAGCACATCCAAAATGGATTGAGAGCTGATGCTTAATAAATAATAATCAGTGGGATTTGTTCTTATGAAAGTGAAGTGAAAGTGAAGTGACATGTGGCCAAGTATGGTGACCCATATTTGGAATTTGTGCTCTGCGTTTAACCCATCCAAGTGCACACACACAGCAGTGAACACACACACCGTGAACACACACCCGGAGCAGTGGTCAGCCATTGCTGCGGCGCCTGGGGAGCAGTTGGGGGTACGGTGCCTTGCTCAAGGGTCTCACCTCAGTCGTGGTATTGAGGGTGGGGAGAGCGCTGGACATTCACTCCCCTCACCGACAATCCCTGCCGGACCTGAGACTCGAACCCATGACCTTTGGGTTACAAGTCAGACTCTCTATCCATTAGGCCACGACTGCCCCTAGTCCCAAGCCATGTAATGGGGATGGTTGGAAAGACCCGGCGAAAAATCATCACCTAGAAAATTCATGGACAAAGGTCATGGGTTCGAGTCTCAGGGATTGTCGGTGAGGGGAGTGAATGTCCAGCGCTCTCCCCACCTTCAATACCACGACTGAGGTGAGACCCTTGAGCAAGGCACCGTACCCCCAACTGCTCCCCGGGCGCCGCAGCAATGGCTGACCACTGCTCCGGGTGTGTGTTCACGGTGTGTGTTTTCACTGCTGTGTGTGTGCACTTGGATGGGTTATGAAGCAGTGATTGTATGTTTCCTATTAACAATCTTTAAAGAATTTCAAAAATTCACTGTAAAATGTTAATATTTTTATTAGCATGATTTGATAACATTAATGTTTATGCACAGGTTTATATTTATATTTCCCTGTGACATGTCAATGGTTCTTTGTTTTATGTGCACTTTTTCCTCACAGCGGTCCAAGAGAAAGAAAATCACAGAAGTGATGCCTTGATCCCTGAGCACACGAAAGAGATTCTGCCCCATGTTGTAGAAAGTGATCTTCTCCTACAGGTGCATTAGCCGTTTGATTCTACTCTAAACGTCCTTCACTAAAGTTCAGAAAATGCATAATTGTCACAGAAATCTGAGTTTAAGTCATAGGTTTAGTCTTGTCACTAGCATGCAAAAATATTGACATATTCCCACATTAATCAGTTTCTTTGTGTCTTGTAGTCTCTCTCTGGATTTGCACTGGTCTTGAGCTCAGATGGTGTTATTTTCTATGCATCGTCCACTATCGTTGACTACCTGGGATTTCATCAGGTAACCATCAAATGAAAACCTATACTCTAGAAATAAATGCATAGGAATGATGAAATGGTTATGATCTAAAATAGCGTGTAACTTGTCCAAATGCTCACATTTATATATTTTTTTCTTTTATAATTTTTTTAATTATTATATTATATTATATTAATTTAGTGCTGTCAAAATTAGCTTTTAAACCGTTCAAGCGCCTCAAGACAAACAAGAACACACTGTCTGTGAATGTGCACAGAAAGTATCAAGTTCCACGCTTGAACAAACACTAACACAGAATTATGCCAAAATGCCCGTTTTGTCGCATATCCTCATAAGAACTGTCTTAAATGAGTTACAGTAACACTGACTGGCATCATGTGATTCTTACATGACCACATGAAAGGGAATAAAGAAACCCGCTCTTTCGTCTAAACCCTCTCGTGCCCCAAAAGGCACCACCTTGCCCCGTGAGAGGCTCGAACTCACGACCTTCAGATTATGAGACTGACGCGCTGCCTAACTGCGCCAACGAGGCATGTGCTTTGGCTGGGGAGAGCAGTGAAGTACTAGCTTCCAGATCAGTTGCCATTCGGTGTAGCTCCAAAAATACTGCTCACCCTCAGCTGTTGTATCAGGAAAACCGAGCCGTCTAAGGTGCTGCGTTCAGGTCGCAGTCTCCCCTGGAGGCGTGGGTTAGAATCCCACTTTTGACAAACATAACCTTTAGCTGTGGGCTCAAGCTAGAGTCATTAACCCTCTGGCAAGATGACCCAGTAATACATTCATGTTGACAAAAGTGAAAGGGAATAAAGAAACCTGCTCTATTGTCTAAATGCTCTCGTGCACCAAAAGGCACCACCTTGCCCTGTGTGAGGCTCAAACTCATGACCTTCAGATTATAAGACTGACACACTGCCTAACTACGCCAACAAGGCATGTGCTTTGGCTGGGGTGAGCGGTGAAACACTAGCTTCCAGATCAGCTGCCATTCTGTGTAGCTCCAAAAATACTGCTCACCCTCAGCCATTGTGTCAGGCGCTGCCTTCAGGTCGCAGTCTCCCCTGAAGGCGTGGGTTCGAATCCCACTTCTGACAAATCTAAACTTTGGTTTGTGTGGGCTCAAGCTAGAGTCTTTAACCCTCTGTCAATTTGACCCAGTAATACATTCATGTTGACAGAGCATGGTATTTCAGTTCATGTTAGTTTTAAATAACGTCTTATATGAACTTAATGAGTTGTGAAAAAATGAGATGCACCTCAGTGCCGCACCATGTTCGGCAGCAGCAGCTCTTAAAGTGACAGTAGCCTAATAAACCAGTTGCTGTGATGTCTGTCATTAATGTTAATCAAAGAACAAAGGTTACAGAAAAAATTGTAGCTTTAATAAGGATTCATCTATATTTAATTTATAATTTATGTAGTGAAGACTGTGAAGTGTTTGATAACTTTATTCAATTTCTGTATATTTCCTCCCTGTTAGACAGGTAGGAAGGTCACAGGTAAATAAGACATTTATTATAATGGGTTTATGTGAAGATTGTTTTAAAAAAGATTCCATTAAACAAATATGCAAAATATACTGTCTTTAGGTTGTTTCACACGAATTTGGAGAGTAACTGGGAAATTAATACAATATAAAAAAATTTAAAAGTCCAATGTTTTTAATCACGATTAATTACAGAAATATATTCATAGTTACATTTTATAGTTACATTGTTTTACATTAATAGTTACAAATTTTTTATTGATTGACAGCACTAATTATTATATTATATTATATAATATTATATTATAATATAATGTTAGATGTGATGCTTTTTCCCCCATTTCCATCCTGCTGTGAATGTTCACTACTCATATATTTTTAAAAGATTTAATTAATTTATTATGTAAAAGGGTAAATATGTCTATTTAGCTTTCATGCATGACAATCCAAAAAAATCCAGTATGTTACCCATTTTACCTTTTAAAAACAGTTCTCAAAAAATGTTCTCCTATATCAGAGAAATCTAAACAAAAATCATGTGTGGTTACGAAAATAACCATGCCATCTGTGCAGAAGGATGGCATGTTATAGGCCTTCTCCACCAGAATGTGGAAAAATAGTTAAGATTTTTTCAATCCTTGGCTAATTTAAGACTTTCTCACAGCCTTCAAAGGGTCAGGCTTCTTCGGCAAACAAACCTTCTCTTCCAAGGAGGACATTTGATTGGATCCTCATTGAAACTGTGATAGTTTGTCATGAGATGGTTAGTCATCAAAGTGTGCTGAAAGCCGTGCATGTCCCACAATGGAAAGTAAAGGGAAGGTTGAATATTTTAGGCAGAGTTTGTTGTTTATGAACAGTGGGTATGGTCGTGTGGGCTGGGAATTCAGGCTTTTGTTTTATTGTTCTTCAGTGTAGAGACATGTCTGTCTGCATGCAAGCAGCCCTGGTGTCACGCAACAAACACATGAGGCTGTGAAATGAAATTTGTGGGTTCAAGCATAAATGAAAAAGCAGTTAGAAGATTCTGAGTGCTAATTTAATAAAAAAAAATTTAAATTAATATTATTATTATATATAGTTTTTAATTTGATTGGCCTTTATTAGATAGGATAATGTAGAACTGACTGGGCAGTACAGGGATAGGACATTCTTTCTACGACTATCCACGCATTACAATAACGACTGAAAACAAAATCAACATTGTCTTCGACACTCTCTCAGCCCTCAGAGAGGACCTTGGGGAGCATAATAACCAGGCCATGAGAGCAAAGAAATAAAAATCAGAGAAAAGGGATTAGATAAGATTAGATAAATTTAATACAATATGAATTCAAATAGGCTACATCAAGAGGAAATGTTGACTTTCCGATAACGGAGTGCTGCAAAAGCTCAAGTTTATCCTTATCTAGCGATCTCATAACGTCGTGTTCAGTTGACATCTGGGCAAGTGCGGACAGTCTTTCTTGCAGCATGGTGGACTGCAGGTATGATTTTATCAGCCGGAGGCGCAAAATTTTAAGACAGAAAATTAAACAATGGAAAAAATGTAATGAAACTAAAATTGCCAGTAGGTGGTGGAAAATCATTGTCTTAACGAAGGAGTCATTCAATTATTCAGTCAAACGACTCCTTCAAAACGCAGACTCATTCAGTTGCTCTGAGACGCGCAATGGTTCTGCTGCTGGTTTTTTTGCAAAATAGATCAAAAACAGACAAGGTTCTAAGTCTAAAATGAAAGTCACCTAATAGTAACTGTTGTATAATCAATAGGCTCAATTGTGCTAATATTTGGGAAAACAGCACTCTATATCTCGTTATAAATATTAAAAACAAGAACTTGCACAGGAACATTTTTTGCCCCATATATCTTGATTTTTGGGGGCCATTTTTGCCCCAGGCCCCCGTTAATTTCCAGGTGGGAGGTGGGGCTCATTTTTGAGCGCAAGGGGAGGGAGGCACCTTCTGTTGCAAGGCCCAATTTAAGTGAAATGGGTAAAACGTAGCAAAGGCTGCTACTGGCGACATGACCTAGGTTGGACTCCTACAAGGACAACAGCTCTTAATATGTTGGCTCTTACACTACTCTCTGTCCACAGCTCTGACATCTGACTGCTTATTAATAGTAACCAAAGCAAATGCATAAGAATAATTGCATGAATTAGGAACTCATTCGACTATCTGCCAGGAACCTCACGATCTAAAATGCTTGTGAAAAATGTTTTACCAGCAGTTGAAGGGACAGAAAAGGCTCAGCAAGGACATTTTGATGAGTAATGTTTCTAATGTGGTTTAACATAAAACTGAATTAGACTTTTGGTGTTGGCTGTGAGACATTTGGTCATTGCATTGTGTGTGGCTCATACAAGCGTACAGGTCAATGCAGCAGTCAATAACAGAAAACACACTGACGTGGGAGCTAAAACCCTTAATAAAATTTTCTGGTTTTGTGTTGGCGTGCATGATCTTTTCTGGCAGACAGACGTGATGCATCAGAAGGTCTTTGATTATATCCATGTGGCAGAGCGACAGGAGTTTCAGAGTCAGCTCCACTGGGCGATGAACCCTGGCCAGCAAGACACTGGTGTGTGTACTAACCCTATATAATACACTGCATGTAACTTTAGAAGACCTGGAATATTGCACAAAACTATTTTTATAACACTTTTATGGTGCTTTTGCATCTATTTTGAAGCTTATAAGCTCCAGCTGTCTCATTATAATTGCATGGAAAAGACTACAGTAAATTTCACTGCATGCATCTGTCAATACTGACTCGAGTCATGTGTTTCTGAACTATGTCTTGTGTATTTGTGTGTTCTAGTAGATGAGTATGTTGTGATGGGTCATATGTATAGCGCTGAAGAGCCTGACGGTGTTCCTCCTGAACTGTCTCCGTTCCTTACGCGGTGCTTCATCGCTCGAGTGCGCTGCCTGCTGGACAGCACCTCCGGCTTTCTGGTCAGTCATGAAATCACTCAAAATATTCAAGCTCAGTGGTTTTATATGGAGTTAATATTGTGCCATAATTAAACAAACAAATCCAGCATTTTTCAAACAAACACGATCTGCTTTGCAAAGGAAAACTCTACTCGACTCGACTATTGAATTGTATTTGTATGTTCTTGTAAAGCGCTTTGAGGTGCAACTTTTAAAGGCGCTATAAACAAACTTTATTATTATTATTATTATCATCATTATTATAAACGCATGTTTCGGGGCTTCTCTCGGGAGTCTAGTGTAAATTGACCCATAGCAAAGCACCATCTGCTGTTTTGGAAGAGGAAGTTGCTCAACTGCATTAGTGAGAAAATCAAGCCGAGAGATCTCATAAAAAGGCAAGTGTCTTACAATCGTAACAGACAGGTGTGCGTATGTATGCACTAGATTTGGTATTTGTTCAAAGTTTACATGCCATTTGTAGGATGGTTTGTATTTATTTGTGAAATATGATGTAGGCTCATTTATTTATATTTGAAAACACAATACATATATTTGTTACTCATCTGCGTTTTCGCTCAAACTGACTTTTGTATTTGCACATCACTTTCTGTTTGTTTGCGAGTCGAGTTTTCTTTTGCAAAGCAGATCGTGTTTGTTTGCAAAATGCTGGATTTGTTTAATTATGGCACAAAATTAACTCAATATTTTTATGACCTGTTTTATTTTAAACTCTGATCTGAAATATAGAATGAAAGGATTAGTTCACTTCAGAATTTCCTGAAGTGAGAATTTTCCTGATAATTTACTCACCCGCATGTCATCCAAGATGTTTGTCTTTCTTTCTTCAGTCGAAAAGAAATTAAGGATTTTGAGGAAAACATTCCGGGATTTTTCTCCATATAGTAGACTTTACTAGGGTACAATGGGTTGAAGGTCCAAATTGCAGATTGACCTTTCCAACGTGATTATGTCATGCGTGGCGCATCACAGAGCTAGTGCAAGACGAGCATTTGTGGTTAAAAAGTATTTTTCATTTTTATTAATTTTTTTAGAACATTTTCGCTAGATAAGACCCTTATTCCTCGTCTGGGATCGTGTAGAGTTCTTTGAAGCTGCACTGAAACTGCAATTTGGACCTTCAACCCCGTTGGTAACTGTTAAAGTCCACTATATGGAGAAAAATCCTGGAATTTTTTTTCTGAAAAACCTTACTTTCTTTTCAACTGAAGAAAGAAAGACATAAACATCTTGGATGACTTGGGGTTGAGTAAATTATCAGGACATTTTAATTCCGAAGTGAACTAGTCCTTTAAAGTCGGCATGAAATCAAAATGGACAATTCTTGTTTTTTTATGAAATACTGCAGTATTATACATTATATATCCGTGTGCATCAGTATTTTTTTGTTTTTTTATTAATGTGCCCTCTTAATCTTTACTCAAAATATCTGCCCCTCCCTCTCACAGTGACATCTCATCTCTTCTCTGAGAACATGTTTACTGGCGCGAGGGCGGGACAACCTGTCACTCACGTGAGATCGACCAATAGCAAACCACAACCATCCAATCAATTCCCCATGGACAAAATCAAGTCCGCCCTACTTTTATTTTTCTTGTTCAAGAAGCCGTTTCACTTGGATATATTTCACAAAAGCCAATTGTAACTTACGTTTCATGCCAACTTTAAGGTTGACAAGCTTTAATTAGAGGCCTCAGACCTTCCCAAATGTGCATGTTGCCATACACTCAGTCTGTCTGGCTCTGATTGGCTCTCGTCTCCTGTAGAACATGCAGTTTCAGGGCAGCCTGAAGTTCCTGCAGGGTCAGAGGAGGAAGACGGACTCTGGAGCTCTACTGCCACCCCAGCTTGCTCTGTTTTGTGTGGCTGTTCCTCTAGTTCTCCCCTCTGTCACGGAGCTAAAGATGAAAAGTATGATGATGAAAGGCAAACACCAAAGCTCTGGCAGCAGGTACCCATTATTACCTTTTAAATTTTTTTATTTAGTGGCGGAAACAAGCTTCCATATAAAACAGAATTCATAACCCATTTTAATTAAAACAGTTAAAACAGGATATTAAACAAGAAAACATGTTATATATTATATCCACCGGGAAGTATTACATTTTGATTAAATATTTTGAGAACGATCATTTTTGTAATGAATTGTGAACAGTAAGAAAGTAAATAGGGTCAATTATGACTTATAGTGCCAGGGTACTTTATAAAAGTACAATGTTAGTACCATAGTTAAGTAATAGTCACAGATGATACTTTTTACCATTCAAGAGTTTGGGCTCAGTAAGAAATTAATACTTTTATTCTGCAAAGATGTGAAAAGTGACAGTAAATACATTTATAATGTTACAAAAGATTTATTTTTCAAATAAATGTTGTTCTTATGAACTTTCTATTCATCAAAGACTCCTGAAAAAATGTATCACTGTTTCCACAAAAATGTAGCACCATGACCGTTTTCAACATTGATAATAATCATAAATGTTTCTTGAGCAGAAAATCTGCATATTAGAATGATTTCTGAAGGATCATGTGACACAAGACTGGCGTAATGATGCTGAAAATTCAGCTTATCACAGGAATAAATTATATTTTAAAATATATTCAAATAGAAAACCCCTCTTTTAAGTTGTAATAATATTTCACAGTATTACTGTTTTTACTGTATTTTTGATCAAATAAATGCAGCATAAGAGACTTCTTTCAAAAACATTAAAAAAATCTTACTGCCCCCTAACTTTTGGACAGTAGTGTACAGCGGTACCGAATGATTGCCATATTGATGTACTATGTTTATACACAGTACTCAATCATAGTAGTATCCAAAAACATAGTGAAGGACATAAAGATGTACACAAGACAAAATGTAATATGTGAGTAGAAACTGCCTATTAATCAGTTTAACTTGTACCATCTTCAGTGATAAAAGGCAACAAGTTTCCTGTGGCTCATTTGACAGTGAAGACGTGCTACGTGTTAGCTGGACAAACACATCGGGTCATGATGGTTCATGGTCAGCCCTGGCCAACAGAAGGTACAGAGGAGAGAGCTGCAAAACCCAAGATGAGCCGCTCAACTACTGTGTTTCCCCTCTGGGTGTCTCTAGGTTGCAGGCTGTTGATGCTTCTTGGGACACCCGCTGTCCTGTTGCTTTACGCACGGACTCCAGTGAAAACTACCTGCTACCTGGAAGCTTCTATAAACACGGCCATTCTGGAAAATTACGAATTGGTTGCAACACAGAATTGCAGAAGGTGGAAGGTTATTGCATCGACGGGAAGGTGGAGAGAAGGTGCATGATGCAGAATGAATGTTTTAATATGCTTCCTGAAGCGGCAATTAAGACCGAACAAGATTCTGAATCTGAAAACGGGTGTAACGCATACGGGATGCTCTGGCGCCCTGAATATGCACAGGTGAAAACCGAGGCTGAATATTATGACTATTGTACTTCATATCAAAATGGCAAGGCTGCCATCAGTGCTCCTATCGATGGACACAAGTATCCGTGTGCAGGAGTCAGCCGACCTCTTAAGTGTGTCCTGAACAAAGACCTGAATCACTCTGGCATGCCGATCGGCAGTCAGGACACATATGTGTTTGCAAATGCCTCCGTGGATCATAAAAGCTACATGCAGCATGATATCCGGAGTCGCAACCTGCTACACACAATTAAACGAGAACATGACGACTCTCCACCTTGGTGTCATGATGTTAGGCATGTGCAACAAAATATTAATTCATCTTGCACTGTGAACGCTAGCCTACACAAAGCAAACCCATATGTTTACATGTAGTGACCACGTCAACATTGCTTATCAGTTATAGTGCTTGCACGGTGTATAGATATCTTCTTTCTGTTCTTTTAATTCAGCCCAAATTGCTTAATGTACAAACTTTTTTTGTTGATAATTTCAAGTCTCAAGTCTGAGTCTGAAATTTAAGATTAAAATTTGAAAATCTCCCATTGGCTTACATTGAAAGAAAGTTTTGCATTTCAAATTTACCCAGAGGGATGATGTCATTAGTTGTTTCCATCACAGTTTTTATGCGCATTTTGAAGTATCGCATCAAAATGTAATGATGGAAATGCTAAATTTAGAGGGAAAAAAAAGCCCTTAATTCGCAAAAAAGGTTTTTATGCTCGCTTGTGGTGGTGTTTTACTTATGCGAATATTGGGAGCTATTGTCATATCATAGCAGAAATCATAGCAGAAATCAAGACGAGTGACATGACAACAACAAAGCAGCTCTATAGGAGCATTTTATTTATACCAAATCCTGAACCTACTGTAAACCTATTATTTTTTGCCTTGCAAGCACTGGTATTTCCCTCAGGACATACAGAATTTGTTTAATTAATCATTTAATCAGACTGTTTAATCAAATACAATACTCAGGTTGTCTTCAGATATTTTTTTCTGAGAAGATGTTTTGTATTCTGTCACTTTTAGGTACAGATTTTGGACTTACATGTTTGTCATATTCATGTGGTAAACGTGTGTACAGACAAATAAAGATCATATTGCATTTTAGATTTTGTTTTTATGTTTTTTTTGTCTTCCCTAAGTGCATAAACATGCATTTTCTTTTATATCATGGAATTATTCATTCATATTAAACTTTTTTTTTTGTGGTAAGCAGTCATTACTAAAGAAACGTTTGTATTCATGCTACATGGAAGGAGCTTTATGATTTGTACAGCCTGTTGTCACATTCTCATACTGAATTTACGATTGTTTAAAAATTTGCCACACAATTCTATGCTAAAGTAACCCCTACAGAGTATATAGATTTAGAGATATAGATAAACATGCTTTATCTATCCCAGAGGAAATTCACTTTATCTGCTATCAGACTGCACAACTATTGTTGATCAAAGCATTGTATTATTAAAATGATTTATCTTAATATTATAACAAATTATTTCCTTCCACAGTTTCAACACTTTATTTGTTCATGTAAAGCTTCTGTTAATCTTTTAATAGCAATTTATCTATTGGGCAGCAATTTTTGTGCCCTGTTTGTGTTTAAAAATACTTGTCTCTAAATTTCTCTCAGATTTTTAGTTTGATTTTATACAGCTCCTAATCTAAACATAAGAAATGTATGAATGTTAAATGTATAACTTTCAAATATATATTGGACCCATTGAATATTGCAGAAAAAGACACAATACACAATGGGAAAATAGTTAAATTGTCTACATCTGCTCGAGTTGCCCCTCATGATCTGTGAAAGTGTTACTTGCGTAAAGCTTGCGCAGAGTTGATGCTCTCGGCACAGGCGCAGTGAGCTCCGGCCGTCATCTGACTGATGTGTGAGTGTTGGGCGGCACCAGGAAGACGCAGCTGTTATGACAGTTGATGAACAAAATAAACATACATGAAAATAAAATATCAATGAACGGATTATAAAATCTCACAGCTCGTAAAACGAACATCACGTCCGGGTAAGTACATTCACATGACCTCGAGAATTTAACGATATATACATGGACCTCTATATGCTAATGTAGTTAGCCAGGTAGCTTCTGTCACTGTTGGCCTTTCAGCACAGAAATCAACGCGATGTATGCGATTATTACAATAAATTAAACGGATTACAGTTTCATTGATCTTTTCCCTAAACCATAGCCATTTCGAGCTGGTGTACGTAACTATCTTTATCTGTTTGTGTCAGCCTGGTTACTGCATGTTTAACCAGCTGCAAACATATACAAACACAGGTATACAAATGCACAAATATATGAATATTAGTAACGAAACACACCAAATATTAAAATACGTACACAGCATCATGTATACAAAGAACTAGTACAATTTCAATGCATCGGGTTATTATAGTTAAATAAAATCATTACAAAAAATTGATAAAATAAAGTTAACTGAAATAACATAAAATATAACAAAACTTATTATTTATCTTGATTTTTATATTATTTTTTACCGTTGTCATTCAGTTTAACTTGATGTATTAAAATAACTAAAACTAACACTGAACAAAAATGAAAAAAAAATTGGAATAAAAACTATATAGACCAACAAATAAACAAAACGTGGTAAAAACAACACAATTAGTAAATATTCAGCTAAAGTTGAAATGAAAATATCGGAAAAATATATATAAAAGGGAAAATAAAATAAAAACTAATTCTAAATTTTAATAAAAGCTATAATAGTATCCTAAAATAACACTGCATTGTTATTAAAGGATTAGTTCACTTTCAAATTAAAATTTCCTGATAATTTACTCACCCCCATGTCATCCAAGATGTTCATTTCCTTCCTTCTTCAGTCGAAAAGAAATTAAGGTTTTTGATGAAAACATTCCAGGATTATTCTCCTTATAGTGGACTTCAATGGCCTCCAAACGGTGCCCAAACAGGTCAAAGTTTGAACTAATTGTTATATACTTTCACTAGCATATTGTATATGAGAATTTAGTTCAAACTTTGGCCTGTGGAGGGCAGTAATACACTTAGCAGTGTCTACACTGCTGGAATTCTAATAGAGAAGAAGAAGAAGAGAGCTAGTTCAAGAAGAGCATTTATGGTTGAAACATATATAATTTTTAATTTTATTTAGAAAATGAGTGATGGTTTCTCTAGATAAGACCCTTATTTCTCATCTGAGATCGCGTAGAACGCTTTGAAGCTGCACTGAAACTGTAATTTTGACCTTCAACCATTTGGAGGCCATTGAAGTCCACTATAAGGAGAATAATCCTGGAATGTTTTCATCAAAAACCTTTATTTCTTTTCGACTGAAGAAAGAAAGACATGAACATCTTGGATGATATGGGGGTGAGTAAATTAACAGTAAATGTTTATTTGAAAGTGAACTAATCCTTTAAATATTATTATACTTGCTGTTTCTGGGTCATTTAAGTTGCTATTTTAATCACTTTGAGTACAATTAACCTTTGTTGTTTGGTTCGGGTCATTCAGTACCTTTGATCCTGTGGTTTGGGTCATTTTCAGCACTCTTAACCCTTGCTGGTTTTGTAATTTTAGTACCTTTAACCCTGCCATTTGGGATCGGTTACTATGGAGGAGACGAACAGAGAGGCCGTTGCCACGGCGGTGCAGAGGGTTGCTGGGATGCTGCAACGCTCTGACCAGCTGGACAAAGTGGAGCAATACAGACGGAGAGAGGCGCGGAAGAAGGCCTCCGTGGAAGCAAGATTAAAGGTGACGCTATTTCCATTTAACCCTCTGCTGATCTTGTGGAATGCTTTGACTAGTTCATTAAACCAAACCATGCTCTTCATCAGGCTGCCATTCAGTCTCAGTTGGATGGGGTACGAACAGGCCTCACGCAGCTCCATAATGCTCTGTGTGATGTGAAAGACATCCAGAACTCTCTGGCAGACGTCAGTAAAGACTGGAGGCAGAGCATCAACACCATCGAGAATCTGAAGGACGTGAAAGACGCTGTGGTTCAGCACAGTCAGCTGGCTTCAGCCGTGGAGAACCTCAAAAACATTTTCTCAGGTGAGGCCTTATGCTTGTAAATTAATGTAATGGATCAAAACAATATCATTAGTTGGGTTTCACTAGTTGGTCGATCATTTAGTAGAAATTAAAAAACTAGGATCTGTTTTTCAGTTAAGTGCAGATTAACAAGTTTGTTTTTCCCAATTTGTAATAATTTA